>JAOYFF010000047.1:4497451-4510349 GCA_025773925.1 Cryptomyrus ogoouensis | reverse complement strand
ACGAACTGATTATTTTATCTAAGCGAGTTTGTTTTTTTTTTTTTTTTTTTTGTTCCGCTTTGTTTTGTTTGTTGTTGTGGTGGTGTGGGGGGGTGGTGGTGGGGGGTGGGGGGGGGGGGGGGGGGGGGGGGGGGGGGGGGGGGGGGGGGTACAGGCAGTACAGTGCGTAATGTCAATCCATGCACACCACCATGCACTACGGGCAATTCACAGACATCATTTAGCCTAACTGCATCTTGCTGGACTGCACAAGGAGGCCAAAGTCACAATAACCAACCAGTCAGTGACTGTACTGTCCTTCTGAACCAATTCTGTGTAAAACGTTACCAGGATTCAGGCAGTGAACTAGGGGCTCGTGTCCTTCATGCCCAGACTCCTGCCTAAATTAAGACACAATAATGAATCACAGAGAACAACATGTATACATAACCAGCTTCTATGGTCATAGCTGAGAATTAAGGCAAATGATTTCCTTATCATCGTGCTCAGAACATTATCATTAAAGAACAATGGTTTCTAAATTAAACTGTTTGAGTTCTGGGAAGGAAGCTGAGCAGCTGCTTGCATTTTAGCAAAATTTTTGCCTGTTACACTCTTATGGTTTGAGCTCATCTCACACGCTCAGCTAACCACCACCCCCCCCCCTTCACTCCTGCCAGAAAGGCCAGTGATGTCGGTGAATTGGGAGCTTGTCGTCGCTGGGGTACAGTCCCCACGGGGCCGTCTGTTGTCATGACAGTCGCTTGAAGAGGCTTCCAGCACAAACATCAGCTCAAAGCACAAGCCATCGAGAGCATTAACAAACAGCATTGGTTTTTAGGACAATAAAGAGACTCTGCCTCAAGCTGAACAGAGATCAAAGAAATATGGGAAAGAAGCATCTGGTAAATCAATATGTTACAGACCCTCTTAGATTAATATTAATACCGATATTGCTAAAAATAAACAACTGGGTGAATATCCTTCTATTTTAACATCTTGTGAACAAAGAGGTCGTTCTTAGCGTCTCCGAAAGCCGTGAAGCAACCTTGCATGGATATCAATACTAAAGAATATAAACTGTTCTAAAAAACCAAAGTCAGATCAGACTAAAGATATTTAGCTTCTTTAGAAAGCTTGTAAGCATATGAAATACGCTGGTGCTGAAATGGACTTTTTATAATGAAACATGGTCAACAGACAAACAAAGAAAAATTAAATGTAGACAAAGAAAGATCAAGGCAAGTATCTACAGATGTCCATGTGCTCTTTGAGTTCTTCCTGCTGACCTTTTACAAGCACAATCCCAACGGAAAACCACCCACATAAGACACACACAGTCCCAATTTACACCAATCAATGCCCATTTACTGTTACTAAAGAGCATTAATCTTCCCTTAAATGCCAAAGACTAAAATAACCCAGAGAATCAATTTATAATATATTCTGACAGGCAGAGGTCAAATAACAAATAACATGTTTTCAGCCCTTAATTTAAAAGATTAACACAATAATAAGTAATGGATTATTAAAATGGGTTTTAAGAACGTTACTGTCTCACACCAACATTATCAAACATATGTTGCAAAAATGACATATTTACAACTTGCTCATGTGGATAAGGACATAATCTTGAAGCTCAAAACTACAGTTTAAAGTCGTATGAAATTCTTTGCAGTTTTACCCTTGAGCAAGATAATTAACCTGAATTACTCCAGTAAAATATAAAGTTAATTAACAAAAGTTTTTTTGGATAAAGGATGAATAAAAATCTTTAATTCAATAATCCTGTAATGTTTTCCCTCATTCCTGCTACATCCATACATTTCCATAAGTCATTGAAAAGTACAGTGTAATTACAACTGCAAACAAATGAATATCATTACCCCTGCTCTCCCCACACGCAAAAAGAGATAACAGGGACCCATCGTTTTACGGGGGCATGAGACTACAGATGTTACTTACTCAGTGTTGTGAGTGTCAATTGTGTGGAAGAGCTCCTTCAGGTCGTCTCCGGTGAGAACGCCATCTGAGAAGTATGCCTTGAACTCATCAAAAGACAGCTTGCCATCATCTGCAGATGACATAAGGGGTTAACAGCATCACTAATTAAAGAGAATAAGGGAAATACTTCCCTTAGAGACCCCTGATTTAGCTCATCCTGCCTCCTTACCATGGTTATCACTTAAGTAATCAGATCAGCATTCGTGATACAGACAGGAAACAGCTAACAGGGCTTGTTCGTCTGTGGTGGTCTAGCTCCTGCGGGTCACTGCCCTGATCTCCTGTGTAATCCTCAAGGGCTTTAACAGACATCACATCCACAAGTAAAGGTGAATCACACATGAACATACCTGAGATTCAAACAGGGATCAAAGGAGATTTTTTAGCAATACAAATGCCTGTGATGGGTCTCCTCCCAAAAGTCTTGTGCTGACGTTCATATTTATTATTAAAATCCACACCAAATATGTAATGGATTGCATAGGAAAGTCAGACAGAAGATTGTCACTGTAGACACCATAACACTTTACTTGGAGCTGCCATCTATAATGCATTATAATGGTTGGTATAAGAATTAATAAAGTATTACAACATCTTCCATTGACAACAATAAGGCGTTGATTATAATACTTCATAAGCTCCAATGAAGCTCTCATCTATAATGCACTATACATACCTTTATAATGCATTCTAATGGTTGGTATAAGCATTAAGGATGCTTTGTACTGCAATATGACTGTATCTATAGTGCGTATACATGAGAGAACATAAGAACATAAGAAATTTACAAAGGAGAGGAGGCCATTCGGCCCATCAAGCTTGTTTGGGGAGAACTTAACTAATAGCTCAGAGATGTTAAAATCTTATCTAGCTCTGATTTAAAGGAACCCAGGGTTTTAGCATTGCACTACATTAACAGGAAGACTATTCCATACTCAAATTCAGTTTAAAATGTTCTCCCGCCAATTTCCACCTATGGCCACGAGTTCTAGTATTTAAACTAATATTAAAGTAGCCATTTGGCTGAACAGCATCGAGATCTGTTAGAACGTTATAGACCTGGATCATGTCCCCCCATAGTCTCCTTTGCTTGAGGCTGAACAGATTCAGCTCAACTAACCTCTCCTCATAAGACATTCCTCTAAGACCAGGAATCACTAGCTTCATAAAGCATTCATAAAGCATAATAAACATGGCAGTAATATGTTATGCCTTTTTATAATTATTTATAGCCATGTTTATAATGTCTAATGAATGCATTATAATGTGTTATGAATGTGTTCATAGATTCTTATAGACACGACATTGAGAGAAAGTGTTACCAATTCCTATTATAATGTGGAATTCTGCTTTTGTAATCTGACCCGAGTTGGCATATTGCAATAATTTTACTGTTTGACTTTTATAAATATTTCTCTAATATGGACCAAGGAACTTCCAGGTCCTCGCTCAGTATGATTTCATGTGGATATGTTGCTTTTGGGCATAAATGCATTCTGAAGAGTGACATCCCTGTACGGGTCTTGTGTCTCTCGACTGTTGCTGTGTGAATCACATGTCTTTTGTATCACTGTATGTATGTATTTATTTGGAGTTCAGTGGAAAATGGGTGATTTAGGCTATGACTGGCATCCCGACTAAGGAGAACCTTTGTCACGTCTCTTTTGCCACCTTCTCAGTAACTCTATAGCCCTGACCAGGAGAAGTAAATGGATGGATGGATGGATGGATGGACAGACAAGCAAAGGACACAGAGCCGCAAAAATCTTATTCAACAGTGTGTTTTGCATTTCACTGACAGCTCCGGTTTGCAAAACCTTCAGTTTAGTTACATGCCATGTGACAGGAAACATGACACAAGGTCCCCAGATGCCCGAGCTCTTCATTTAGCCTTGGGGGGGATTCGCCTGCCCCTGTGCTTCTGCAAAGCAATGGCAAGAAAGTGCAGCTGTGCTACCAGAATCACCCTGTCTCAGTTCTAACAGCGAACGTCATGAAAGACGTGGCTATCCCTTCCGGACTCTTCCGTTTGTGTCCAAGGAGGCTACAGGGAAACCTGGCATAAGGCTTGTCCAAGGTTTCCATAACAGATGAGTAAAAGTGTTTGTTAGTTGACAATCCACATTCATTAAGAAGCTGACAATGAGCTCCGTGCCATTCTGAGTGATATTAATACATTTCGCTTAAGAGCGCATGGTTGATACAGAACAATATTATAAACCCCACATCAAAATGCTCACCATTTTTATCTGCTCTTCGTAAAATCTGAAATGGGAACACAGAAAGAGACCAAATATCTGGTTATACTCAATGGAAAACAGAGGAGCTAAAAGAGGAAAAGACCATGATACAAATATTCAGCTTCTGAGGATTTACACTGGAGAATATTCACATGGACAGCATTAAGGTCTGCTTTGCTACTACTGGGAGTAACAATACATTATCAATTGGCGCAAACATACCGTTAACAGCATCACTGTGATTATTATTCTATGAGAAGCGCCATCATTATAATTATACTCTGAAATGCATACACTTCATGTAGTATGGAATGACAGGAATGTCCCTAGCAGTTACTGTACACCAGCGCAGAATGCAGTCACTGGTGATCTCTGCAAAACTTGTAATTTCTGTACTATGACAAGTACTCGTTATGCTCAGCCATCCTTCAAGGGTTAACCTGTATAAGATCAGAAACCAAATCCTTTGATAGATACAAAAGGACACATATTTCCAAATATCTTCACGCCACTTGGGATGTGACCAGGAACCCTGCGGAAAAGCTACCACATTTAATAATAATTAAACAACACGGCGGTTGTTTTATTACAAATTTAAAAATCCTAGTTATTAATTAATATTCTTACTAAAACTGTAAAAATTAAGATCGCATTTTTTCCAACAGTTAAAAAAACTGACAATACGTAGCGCAATCTGTTTCCCGTACTTACGCTATAATTATTATTTATATGTAATTTAACTTTCATATAGGCCTAGTCTAAATACCTAGCATCTTCATACAATAATTCTGTGGCGACAATCGATATTTAAACAATATGTGTTTGGAATTGTGTTCCTGTTGAATATAAATCTCATATGAACTACTACAGCATAATTTCAATGTTCAGAAGTTGCTAAAATTGGCATGGATTTCTTAAAGGATCTTACCCCTGTCTTAAGTGATCAGTGATTTTTAGCATTTCACAAATTCAAAAATTATATGTCAACCGAATCATTTGTCATTTTACTTACATCCAGAAATATTGACATTCCCTTCTTCAGCTCAGGCGTCGCTTTGGCTTCGTGCTCAAGAGACTGCGCTTCTTCAGAGATATCCATTTTTGCCGGTGATGTTTGCCGCCGCTAACAAATTAATGCCAGTGGATTTTATCCGTAAATTCAGTGTATTGAGAGTAAGGGGGTTAAGCAAAACACTATATGAGCCGGGGGCGGGGGAGCGGAACGCGTCTCAGTCAGTAGAGTCGGTCGGGGAAAGCGCGCCGCCTGCGTTCGCAGCCCGGCAGGACGTTAGGACTGCGCTCCGGCGGGGCTGAAACACTCCGCTACAGCAGTTAATTAGGCCATCATCTCCAAGTAGCCGTGTCTGTGTGAGCAGACGTGAAT
The DNA here is from genome assembly GCA_025773925.1 of Cryptomyrus ogoouensis. Classification (NCBI taxonomy): domain Eukaryota; kingdom Metazoa; phylum Chordata; class Actinopteri; order Osteoglossiformes; family Mormyridae; genus Cryptomyrus; species Cryptomyrus ogoouensis. Next base: position 4,504,742 of record JAOYFF010000047.1, on the reverse strand, counting down.
ATTCCGAAAATACTTAGAACACAACGCATGAAAACACCGTGGTTGTGAAATCGCAGTCGATCGCAGGGCGCGCATTACATTTTACAGACACCAGCTTTCATAACTAACATGTGTTTGCACTGATAGGGAGGGAAAACAGAGAGTAAACCCACGGAACAATTGAAGAACTCGAGCAAACATGAGAAATATGAGCAGCAAAATTATGCATTTATACAAATAATAATAATGAGTATTACAATTGTTGTTGTTGTTGTTAGGGGCAGTGTGTAGCTCAGCAGGCTAGAGCGCTGTGTCTGTGATCAGAAGGTTGCTAGTTCAACGTCCTTTAACCATGGGCGACCATAGGTCCAATAACTCGGGGTAATAGCCCCAGTTATTTTAAACTTAGTCCCGATTCCAATCTTCTTTCAACAAAAAAGCTGTCAAGCCTCAGGTAATCTTGACTTAGTCCCTGATCTTTTCAATAGCTAGAAACCCTACCCCCCCCCCCCAAAAAAAACTCCAGTGGCACCAGAAAAACGGCCTGACCCTGCAATCGGATGCCTGGCTTCACTCCCAACTGCGCGTGTGTGTCTCAAAGGGGAGCAAGATGGGGGTGTGGAAAAGAGGCATTCCAGTACACCGGCACTCGTGCAAATGGCAAATAAAGCTTTATTATTATTATCATTATTATTATTGTTATTATTGTTGTTATTGTTGTTGTTATTGTTATTGTTATTGTTATATTACTGCAAACTATAAATCAACAAAAATGTTTAAAAATAATTTAGAAAGATCTGCATTTTATTCAACATTTATTTGGCTTTATTTATTTATTTATTTATTTATTTGATATTTACTTATCGTATGTTTATCATCATAAAGCATGCAAACAATAAGTTCTAATTCAATATACAATGATAATACAATATATTTAATAACTGCTCCGCCTAGTGGAAGAGCAGAACTGAAAATGATGGATTCACATGAAGAGAAACTGGGGTGGGGGGGGGTATTTACATCCGGGGGCTTCATCGTCCAGTAACACGTCATAATCCTTATACCTAACATATACGGGTGTGAAACACAATCAGTGTATTTTTTTCACTTCATCACTTTTCGAAATTCTCAAAAAAAGAAAAAAAAAACTGAGAGCAACTCATTTCAGTTCTAAGTTCCAAATATTTGTTAAACAACCTGAAAAGTTTTAGATAAATATGCTCAAAATAAATATATAAATATGTGCCTGTTTATTATATAAAAATAGAATGATGTTATAAACCTGAAATTCGAACCTTTCAGTTATTTGTTTTTACGTTTGTCAGGAGTGGGGTATTGTAGGCAGTGGAAATAGGATTTTTTTTTCTTTGATTGGTTTATGTTTCTTTGTGATGTGCGTGCTGTGGTGTGCTGTCTTTTGGTGTTTTTGTTGCATTTCCGAAATCTGTAATTCATGACGTGTGACTAATTAATAGACTTATTTGCCAATTTATTGTGTGAGGGGCGCGGAAAGAGGCAGGTTTTTGGGGGGTTGTCTGGTGTTTGGCGGGGAGGAACGCAGTGAGAACGGATAGAGTGATCGGATTTGATGCAAGACGATCTGTAACTGGACCGAACGTGGTTTAATTGCACGACGATATTGCTGTTTTAAAAGGAATGTTTTTACATTCTTTTATGTTTTGAGCATGGGGGCGTGTAAATAGCTTGTTTTTTCTTTTTCTTTCGTTTCTCTTTTTCTGGTATTGTTTTTTTTTGTAAATGGCAGTAGTGTGGTTTTATTGTATTAGTTTTGTTTGCCTGCTCTTTTGGTTAATGCTGTGAGTTTGCAAGACTGAATCTATGTATTTTGTTGTTTTTCTTGCAGATTTGATGCAATTATTATTGACATGAACATTAAATTATTGACATGGATCTAAACTGTCTTTAATTATGAATACTTTGTCAACATGAATAACATGCTGTCCCTGATGGGTATTGTTATTGTGGGTGGAGAATTTCCTCAATGGTCTCTCCTGGAACTATGACATAGGGAGCTGGGACTCTTTGTCTAGAAATAGTTGTAGGCTATTATCTGAATGCTGTAATCAGATTGTTAGGAGCTCAGCCTTAGGAACTGGGTATGCATTTATTTTTTATCTGTACCTTGCAACTCTATCTTTGTTCAAGGACATGTAGAAAATTCAATAACACAAATAAAAAAGTACATGCATTAAAATATTAAAATTTATTAGGTTTAAAACATAAACCAGGGACATTTAGTACTGACTAATCTGGAATATAAAAACTTAGCCCAATATACCAAACCCTTTACAGTCTTTTTTTATGGGAAGTTAACATGGCAAATAAATTATTTATGTACAGGACACAAAAACACACACAAAAGCAATATTGACTCATCTATGTAGTGGTACTGTCATACAGGACAAAAGTATTGGGACACCTGGCCATTATACCACAGGGACTTTTATGACACTGCATTCGAAATCCATAGGCATCAGTATGGAGTTGGTCCCCCTTTGCAGCTATAACAACTGCCACTCTTCAGGGACGGCTTTCCACAGGACTTTGGAGTGTGTCTATTGCAATTTCAAGTTATAAGCTTAGAATTCTCTAAAATGTGTTTGTGTACATATTCTAGAATTGTTATGCATTTTTAGATGCTTCCAACTTTATGGGAACAGTTTGGGGAAGGCCCTTTTCTGTCCCACCATGACTGTGCCCCAGTGTACAAAGCAAGGTTCATACAGACATGGTTGGGTGAGTATGGTGTGGAAGATCTCGACTGGCCCACATAGAGCCCTGACCTCAATCCCAACAAAACCTTTAGGATGAATTAGAGTGGAGACTGTGAGCCAGGCCATCACATCCAACATCAGTGCCTGACCTCATAAATGCCCTTCTGGATGAATGAAATGGGACAAATTCCCACAGACAGATTCCATATTCTTGTGGAAAGCCTTCCCAGAAGAGTGGCAGCTATTATAGCACCAATGGGGGAGAACAACTCCATACTGATGCCTATGGATTTAGAATGGGATGTCATAAAAGTTCCTGTAGGTATAATGGCCAGGTGTCGCAATGCTTTTTTTTTTTGTATTTTATACGTTTATTTAAAGAGATAATGGTTTAATCAAAGTGCAAACCATTACACTGAAAGACAATTTCGCAGTTTGACATTTTATTTTCCCAAAAATTATTCGAAACATTAGAAACTGTAGTTTTATTTCATGTTTTCTATGCATATGGAATCTTTGTAAATATAATTTAATGAGGACACAAAAATGGGAGCATCTCATATGAAATAAAAACCTCATTACAGCAAATCATATAGAAATACTTATTCCTGGGCTTTTGCATACCTCCAATTACAGCCAACTTTGCACGCCATTTACGATTATTAATTAATGTTTGTCGGTACATTATGTCTCGTCTCTTAAACTGTCCTATTCTCAGCTCGGCAACCGCGTATCTCACTGCACATTGTACAGCTGTGAATGTAATACACAGAACTTTGAAACCCGAAATCAGTAACCGAAGACGGCTCGGAACAGCCTTTTCGGAAATAGCAGACAGTGGTTCCAAAGCGCCGAACTATCACCATTGCGTGAGTCATTAACTAAACAAAGCATATACATCACGCACGTGTTTTCTTATCAAGACAATAATGCCAACTACAATGGTAATACGAGAGTGATCATGGTGCCGGATCACCATGAAGATACAAAAGGATCACGTGACATAAAAGGACCCTGACGACAGGCAATCTGAGACAAGAAGGAAACAAACAACACGCCGGGGATGCGGATTACGTAATCGCGCTCCAGTCTACGTCGCTGTCCGTGTCGCGATAGCCGGTGTCACGTGGTCGGGCGAGGGTGATTGTGGGAAAACAAACAGTGCAGTGAGCTACGTCTCCAGTGTTTGTGGAAGCGGCCGGAGGTGGTGACGGCTTTAGTTGGCGAAGAAGCCGCTTGTACGACGGGGAGGAGCAGCTGTAGTCCGGCCAGCCAGGAAAAGTCCAGTGTGATAATGTGCGCGGGAGTCCGAAGGAGACGTACGGGGCAGTGCCTTTTTCACACGGACGGCAGTTCGACGGGCGACTCGTAAAAGTTGGACTCTGTCCGGGCTGCCAGCGGGGCTGCGGTGAGCGGGTTAGCCGGCCCATTGACTGAGCGATCGGGGCCACCCAAAGGGTCAGTATCGTGTAGCCAGCCCAACGACCAAGTGATCGAGGGCGTCCGGTGGTGAGTGCCGCGTAGCCGCTTCCCCGAGGGAGTATGGCGTTTGTCACCCCGCAGCAGCAGCGAGCTGTAAACGGCGCGTCCCCGGAGCGGCCCGGTTCGGGACTGGTGTACGCCAGATAAAGTCGGCACTTTTGGGGGGAGGGAGCTGCTGGCTGCCTTTACCGAACCGCGTCCGCTCGTCTGGGTCATTAAGACAAGCTTGGCGGCCGAAAGGCGCGTATGGAGCCGCTCTGCAGCGGGGATGTAGCAGGCACTGCTCGGAAAGTTTGTATCCTGCTTAAGCAGCATCAGTGACGGACGATTTAGCGCAGAGCCGGCACCTCTGCGCCCGGCGTGCTGCCGAAGGGGAAACATGTGGAACCCAGGATCTGCGGGCCTGCAGCTCCTAGGCAAGGTCCTGAAACATGTGGCGGGCAAAGGGCAGCTGCACCTGAGGAGCTGGCTGCAGAGGTCCGCCCAGGACTCCGCCGAATGCGACAAGATGGACATCCTGATATGCAGCGCGTTTGAGGAGAGGGTCGCCGGCGGCAAGCTGGACGCCGAACTGGACGGCGAAGTTGGCGTGGACGGCGGCGTCTCCTTCCTCGGGGACGCCCGGCACCCCTACTGCGTTTCCACCTGTTGCTTTAAGAGCGCTGTCTTGGTCTGTATCCTGACAGCCGTATGCTTCTCCTCTGTGGCTCTGGTGCGCCAGTACCTGAAGGACCTGCTCATGTGGGTGGAGAGCTTGGACAGCCTGGTGGGTGCGCTGCTCTTCATAGTGGGCCTGATCTTGGTGTCATTCCCCTGCGGTTGGGGCTACATCGTCCTCAACGTGGCGGCCGGATACCTGTACGGCTTTGTGCTTGGCATGGGGCTTGTCATGGTCGGGGTGCTCATCGGGACCTTCATCGCTCACGTAGTCTGCAAGCGCTTATTAACAGACTGGGTTCTGACCCGGATCGGGAACAGCGAGCAGCTGAGTGCCGTCATACGGGTGGTGGAAGGGGGCAGTGGACTTAAAATTGTGGCCTTAGCGCGACTCACCCCGATACCGTTTGGACTTCAAAATGCGGTATTTTCGGTAAGTTGCTGGCGGCAATACAGGCTGGGGTGGGAGATCACCCTGACCTGCCAGGCTGGTCTGCGCTAAACACACCTTCCTCATCTCCTGCACTTTGTGTTTCAGTGCAGCCTGTATTCACCAGAGTTGTTATACGCCATTGGATGTTTGTGTCTGCCACCACGCAGTTATACTTGTGATATGCCTGTTTATCATTCATAAATGAGTAGGATAAGTATCAAGGTGTTTAATTCTACATTTAGCAATTTATAATGATGCTGTTGCAGCTTGCAAAGGTCAGTGAGGAAGAAATTGTGAAAAATCCAGGATGTGCAAAGCTTTCCAATTTTTGTTTGATTTTTAAAACCATTATGTCGGCAACAGAGTCACATGACGTGTGTCTTCTCTGTGTTTAGGCTATTTTCACACTTGTAGATATTAGATTTGTAAGAATAAGTCATAAGTATGCACCGTCAAGGGTATAACTTTGGGTTCAGCATGGGGGGGTGGGGGCGGGGGTTGAGGTCTCCACCCCCCCAGGATTCAAGGGCAGCAAAAAAAGTATCTACTTATGATTTGGCTGGTTTTGATTTTTCGGGGTGGTTGGTTACAACACCCCAAATTCCCCTCAAAATTTCCGCCCACGTGCATCATTACTTCAGTAGGAAGTGACAGACCTACGCCTTTGACTGGAGAGGCTAATTTGATACGGTACATGTTGAGTTGTGGTATACAGCAGTATGCTGTAATCTGTGTGGCAGCATGAAGTAACAGTGTGTCCTGTTATCCTGGCCTTGGCCGGCCGTGCCCCATCGCAGGTGCTCTGCTGTTCCGGCAACTTGCGTAAGAGTCCTTCAGATGAAGCCACTGGTGATTTGCAAAAACGACATGGCTCTTATTTTAAAGATGTTCAACTGAAGGCAGTATTGACTTTTAGCATGTTCCACATTAGCACAGAACGGCGTTTTTTCTGTGCCCCTTTGGTTTTGTGCTTTGTAACACTTTTTCTTTGATTTATCTGACTTATGAAAGGATGAAGCTTGTTCAGTGTGAGTCAGAACCATTGTCTGGGTTTGGGCACCTGGAACAAAGACCCCAATCTGAAGCTGTCTACAGTTGCAGGCATTTTCTTAAAGCGTGTGTAGTGGTGGGTGCATCCGTAATATCTTAATCAGCCACCTTTCCGGGAGAATGGCAGTTTTTTAGGGTACTTTGTGCTGAAGTGGATGACGTTGCATTAATGAGGGTAATCTGAGGCGCATGTACTGCAAAGGTGACATCTGTAATGATGCTGAAGTCAGTCGGCTTTATATTACCTGTGACTTGCATTAAGTCACGCCGTTTTCAACAACGTCATTTTGCTCTTTTATGAGTTGACATGGTGGGAAATACCAAGACACAGTTAACACTGCATCCCTCCTGTCTGCGTCACCACATCTAAACCTCTTGCTCAGTCAGCTAGAACAGGCACTCCTGGCTTAGTTATGTCAGCCGTTCAGTTTCTGTGTACCTGCACACTGTTTCCTGTAACCTAATAGCAAATAATAGCAACAGTTATCTTTGTGTAAGCCGTGCATACTTATTTAAATTCCTTAGCTCAAGGCTTGCTATAGAAGGTCATTTGGATGGGAAACATGATTGTCTTCATAGTTATGCAGCTGTTAGCCTGCTTTCAGAATGTTTGTCTATAGACAGATAATTTCCATCTGGGGATTAATAAAGTTTAAATTGTCATGGCACCCAGGTACATTTAAATATAATTAAAAACAATAAAATGCTGAAGAAAGATACCGCAAATAGACGAAATTGTAAAACGCAGTTGGAGTATGCAGGAATCTGAGATAAAAATCAACAAAAAGTTGTTACCTACTGGTTCTTTTAATCCAGAAGATGAACTGCTTCAGTTTTTGACTCTGTATTTTTACTGGCCATTGAGTTATATGTGTTCTCTGCCAGAGATGCGCAGTTTCATGTCTTGCCCCCCCCCCCCCCCCCCCACCCCTGTCCACCGAGGTTTCATCGACGC
>JAOYFF010000047.1:4477197-4497351 GCA_025773925.1 Cryptomyrus ogoouensis | reverse complement strand
TTGACAGAAACTATAAAAGCAAATAAATTACTACAAATCACTTAGACCACACCATTGTTTCAGGCTGGGAACTAAGAAGAGATGGTGTAGATCACAGATGTGTCGCTGCCAAATTACCTGGTGGCTTCCTCCGTGGGACTGCTGCCTACACAGCTCTTGAACTCGTACCTGGGGACCACGCTCCGCACGATGGAGGACGTCATCGCGGAGCAGAGTGTCAGCGGCTACTTCGTGTTCAGCTTGCAGGTGAGATGGGGGGGGGAGGCGTCTGGCCGGCTGGTCTGGCTCTGCTGTCCATTTGATTGCCGTAGGCTACAGGTGCCCCGGGAGCAGAGGAGTGGCACACATTCCTGCACTTTTCATCTGGCCAGGTGCCAAGCCTCTGAATTCTTTGTCCTTTATGCTGTCAGTTCACATGAATGTGAGCTGATTATCCGGAACATTCAGGTGAAAGAATGGCGCCCGCTTCTGTCTGCTAGGCACACTGGCTGATCCCCGAGTTGCCGTACTGCTATAGATTAGCTCAGGTACGGTCATTTGCAAAACAGAATAACCAAGGAACAAACGTAGGAACAAAATAGTCAACATAGTGGGAACAAATAAAGTACACAGTACACAAATGGTGTTGTGCATTTAAGGATTCTATGGGATAAAAAGGAATAAACATGATGCATGGATATAGAAAATTCATTATATTAAAAGTTATAATAATAATTATAATGTTTTCACTGTTAGTAATCTGTGTATCTCTCATTGTGGGAGCGGTGTGCCCTAAAGTATTTGAAGCCTGTCCCCTACTGAAACGTGCCTGAAACGTGCCTGAAACGTGCCTGAAACGTGTGTCACGCCTCCACCTCCCACAGATCGTCATCAGCATCGGCCTCATGTTCTATGTCGTCCACCGAGCCCAAGTGGAGCTGAACGCCGCCATCGCTGCCTGCCAGATGGAGCTGAAGACGTCGTACGTGAACGGCGGGGGGCTGAACTACAGCGGGACCACCTACTGCAGCAAGCGGACCGGGGTCACTGGGGGCGGAGTCAACGTGGTGTGAGCCCACACTGAGCGCAGATACAACTACGTGTAACATATAAAGGAAACCATTTTAAAATTCGCCAGTTTGCGCCGAACACTAACGGCGAAAAATACAGCTGATGGAGGCTTGCGGACGCATGACCAGCTGGTGCTGTCGTTCTGCCACGCGCCTCTGCTTTTCTGGGAGAAAGGGGGGCCTGCGGGGGTTTTTCTGGATACCGGCCCGTTACCCTGGGCACTATGGCGCAACGCGGAGAGTTAATCTGAGCCGCTGGACGTAAGGACATCGGGAAGCTGTGAGACAGCTCATACCCGATCCAGCATCGAACATGGCTTTGCAGTGCATTTTATATAGTGTTTCCCAGCTGTGCATTTGATTATTTTTTCCAAGCCAGAGGAGCGCTGTGGCTGTTCGTACCCCCTGTCTCTCCCCTGTCTGCGACCTCATGCAGCGGGTCACTCTCTGCGTGGTCCGGCCTCGCGTCACGACGCCAACAGATGGCGAATATTTGAGCGCGGAGCTCAAACGGGGCAAATCGTCAGGTTGCGCAGCGCTGCGAGGTGTGGGACGTCACAGACATGACAAGCAAAGGCCATTCGGTACAAAAGCAGAAAGCTGTAGAATGTTATATAGCGTATGCGGTTCTATTTAAACATCTTGCCCAATGAGCGCACAAGCTGTTTTATTCGCTTCTGAATTGTTAAATAGTATTTGAGACTCATGTTAAATAGTTTTGATGATATAAGCTGCTTTATGACTGTCGTCTGAAGGGTCCCTCCCCCCCACTGGGGTAACTGGAGCAGTTTTCAGGTTTGGAAACACAGGTGCCGTGTGTGAGTGTGAGTGCGAGAGAGAGTTTGTTCATCTGATGTGCTGTGGACATCAGTCAGACGAGATGGTAAACAAGCATCATGCTATGCCCTCCTTTACTGGGGGTCTGTACGGTACATGGTGACAGGGCAATAGTTTGCGTCCATAGATCCTGCTTGTATCGTGTAGCACAGTGTTTCCCAACCCGGTTATCGGGGAAACCCCAGGAAGTCAGGCAGAGATGTAGGCTGTCTGGCAGGGAGCAGGGAGGGAGCAGAAACATGGACCGTCTGGGGCTCCCCGAGGACCGGATCGGGAAAGACTGCTGTAGCTGCTCAGATGGCCTGGCAGACATGGGATCTCCCCAGTGCCGCTGTAACACTTACATTTATTAATCTATTAAGCTCCTTTTAGTAAAAGTTTGTATGACCAGTGCTGGCATTGTTTTTGCATCCTATTGGAATTTCGGAACAGAGCCTGTTCTATGTTTTTATTTAATCTCTGTTCATATGTATAATAGTTGTCAACACTTGACTTTCTTACTAACAGTTGATTGTTGTGCAATGTATGCCAAGTATTTTTTTTTTTATTAAATGTTTAAGTTTGACCTACATCCCAGCTGTTAATTTGTTTAAAGCTATCATTAGCTGTATTTTAGAGCTGATCAGATAGCAGTTTTGCAGCTTAAGGCCCCTGTGTGTGAAACTTAGCAATAATTTTTGAGAAGCAAATGAATCTTATCCACTTAAGCTGGATATCAAAGCATCTGACATTCCCCAGCTTGTGCTATAACGCTAACCTGCCTTGTGCCTCCTGCTGCATATAACATAATGGACCGGCACTGGGCTGCAAACGGGTCCCATTATGGGTTTTGGGCAGGGGGGTACAGCACCCCCGGCCCGATCCGGTCCGATGCAAAAAAAAAAAAAATGTTTAAATTAGTGTCTGAATGCAGGCTTCAGTCTGACACGCTTTAAAATGTACAAGGCTCGAACAGCCATGTCAGTCTCGTGGAAATGCTTGCACTCTGTTGAAAGAGGTATGAAGTGATAGTGGGGATTCACGGAAATAAGGGACGTCTTCGGCAGACTCTATGTCCGTAGCAGTGCTGAGAATCACAAGCTGGGCAAGACCCCACGTGGCACCAGCCGCAGGTCAGGCACTATCGGGACATGTGAGACATGGCCCAACAAAGTGCATTACATATATGCTGTATTTTGACATACAGAGACGTTTACAGTGTGTAAATGAATATCGCTGTAAGGCTTGTTCAGTGTTATCAAATAAAATGTCAAAGTGTAAATTACTTCTGCTCTGGGATGCAAAATCAATAGAATAAAAAATTTAGAACTTGAATGAAATGTGGTTTTGTATTTAGTTTAGTTTTCGCCTTGTGTGGGTTTAGCATTCCAGGCCATTTTTTGCATCCATCATCAAAACAGCATAATTGTGCATTCTGGGATATGATGAGTGATAGATGACACATTGTTCTTACATGATCTTGTTAGATTTTCAAAGTAAACGTCTTCCACCTTGAAGCTTGCAGAATTAGCAGGACTGCGTTTTTCCCCACTACAAAATATTTCATGCAACATTCCTTAAGATTAGATCAACACTATTGATCCCAGGGGGAAATTCATGGTCATATTTTAATGGGGGGGGAGAGATATATATAATATACACACACACTTATCCTCAACTAATTTCCATTCTCTGATTCCTAATTTCACTATACAAACTTGTAACCTTGTGTCGGCAGACAAAATATCACAAAAAAAATAAAGTCAGCCTTGAAATTAGCTCATTTTATTGAGATAAAATATATTCCTTTCAGGGTGTTTAAAAGAACAGTGATCAAATTGCAATGTAAACCTCTTACAATGGCTGCTTTAATACGTGATGATGTTTGAAACTCCTTGTACAAATCAAAGGAGAAGAATGATACTGACTGAAGAGATTCCATGAAACGGGGGGATGGGAAACGGCCCTTGAGGTATATTACACATTAACAATAACATTCATTGCTACACTTGAGTGCAATCATTTCCACTAGTACAGGAAACAAAATAGTTTGACAGCAGGTGAGTAACTCCTCAGGAGTCCAAGGTGAAAGTACAGTAGATGCCCCAGTGGTCACTAATATAACGACCACAGTCCAGCTTCTCCAGACCGACCAGGTTCATGTGGTCTGGGGCCAAGCGGGACCCCGTCCCGGCCGGTCGCAAGTAGATGCGGTCAAAGCGACATCTGCTGACATAAGGGAGGCCCTTGTTGCTGTTGCCTTTGGTGTCCCAGGTGTAGCGGCAGTGCTCCTGTCGGCCCAGCTGCTCCCAGACGTCGCACACGCCAGCCGGTAGCCCCCCCACTTTGAGCACCTGCATGGAAACAAAAATCAGAAGCTGGCTAATGGTCCAGAACATCTCCAGCAGATCGCCAGTCAGATTAGGAACATTCTTTAGGGCTAGAAGAAAAAGCATTATTACTTAATTCTAACTTTAACAGGAAAGAAAAAAGATAAACACTAAAATGTCAGATAAATAAAACAATGCATCTGTTCGTGAATGTTCTTAGTGCCTCCATATAATTATACCTCCCATAATGATCAGTATTACGGTCTAACCTTTTTTGGCAGCGATTATCTTAGCATACAGGAATCGTAGAACGTAAGCAAAGTAATTTAGGTCAACGTGTTAACAGGCTAGGCTACTTCAAGAGCTTAAATAGCACGTCTATGGCTAAGCTCACACTGAGCAAGTCCGTCAAACCCGAATGCCTCCTTTTAAGATGAATTTGCATTGCAGTCTTTCTGTGGTGATATTTTAAGTTTTAAGTCTGCTTCGTAATATTCACAAACTACTGCACTTTCCTTCACTTTTAATCTCAAGTGCTTCCACACAACTGATACTTTCACTCTTTTTTTGGATCCTCATCTGCCAAATGCCCGTCTTCCTTCGGCCGTGTTGCCATGTAATCGAGAAGGAAGATTTTAAACCGATGCTTTTTAATAAACCAGTAATCAAGTTTAACTGAGTAATTGTGACAGATCTATCATTTATGCTGAAACAATTTACACTTGGATCTTACTTCAGGGTCCCTCAGGTTGGTGTCTCCTCCAAATACAACGGAGATGTTGTCAGGAGCCTCCTTCATGCGCCTCAGCACCACTCGCAGCTGATTCATTCGTTCCTGGGCCTGTTCTTTACAGCTCTCCAGGTGTGATGTCATCAGACATATGTCTTGGTCCAAGAATCTGACCTGAGTCAGACACACAGATTTAAAATGTTGTTTCTGTACTGGTCAAGCACCGGAATCAAAAGGGAGTAGAAAGGGAACAAACTTGAGCGACAAGAAGATTTCGCAACATCTGGGTCGCCGGGTAACTGACAATCTCGCTTTTTAGGAGTTTGACTCGGGTCTTCTTCAACATTATACCAGTGAAGTAACCATCTTCATTTCCTAACAGAGAACAAAACATTATAAAGGGCACCCGCTGAGGTACTAACACCGCAGTTAAAAATTCATACAAAATAAAAAGTACCTTCAATTATAATGTATGACGTAGCACGTTTTTTGAGATATTTCATGTATGGTGGGATGAGTTCTTGCAAAAACACTACGTCAGGTGTGTACCTAATCAAAAGGGAAACAAGTGTTTTAATCAAACTATTTACAGCTCTTTACTTGCCCCCTGGCCCTTACAGCTTCACGTTTCTCCCTGACGGCTCCCCTTCCACTTACAGAACCAGCACTGAGCAGAGTCCACGGGCACGCTCTGCCAGGTTGCCAGTATCCAAACCATCCACATTCCAGGTGAGCACAGACAGCTTGCAGTCATCGTCTGGCTCCGCTTGCTGAGTCTTGCTATCTGTAGAATCTGCTCCTGAACATGAAGGATCCTCCCCTGTTAAGTCTATGCTACAAGTGAACCAAGCAATGAACATATGAAACAGTTATTCAGCGTCTCTGAACAGAGATTAGGAGATCAATTCATTGTGTGCAATGTGTGGCTCAGCGAGACAGAATTCTTTGAACATCCCTCAAGCTTAAATATCATAATAGCGACCTTGGGACTGTGAAAGGCACTATATTAATTGTATTTATTATTATTATTATTATTATTATTACAACCCGTGGTCAGAAGGTCGCTGGTTCAAATCCTATGGACAGCAGACTGATATCACCTTTGGACCCTTGAGCAAGGAACATAATCCTCAGCTCCAGGGGGGCTACATGCTGGCTGACCCTGCGCTGTAACCATCAGTTTACTCTCACCTGGATGTGTGTCTGGGGGTCTCATGGGGAGCATATTTTACTAGCCTAAAGGACAACTTCCCTGCGCGGATCAATATAATGTATCATACCTTAATACGATAACGTGTAATTTAACTTATTCCTTTCTTCGAACATCTCTCAGACCTAAATATTATAATAGCAAGACTTAGAGCAGATCCGGCGATCGAAGTCGTGCAGGTTATGCAGTTTAATGAGTGTACGTGACATCAATAAATTATATAGCACAACTAATTTCATAATTACCATACACATACAGTATGTATGCTTCACAGCGTTAGGAGACGGGATGGGGACGGGTAGGAAATGCCGGATCCTTACCAATCCACGGCCCCTGCCTCATTTTTCGATGTTTGCGGAGGCTCCTTCCTGGGGTTTGCATCTTGATCTGCATCGAAGACAGCTTTCATGTCTTCCTCGAAAAAGGAGTTTAAGGCTCTCTGTGGAAAGACATGATGGTCACAAAACCATTATTCACGATACAGAAACCAGCTCAAAGGCACATCTGTGTCATTAGTCCCAAACATGTCGTTAGTTCTCATTAATTTTACTTTTCTGCCTGAAACTCCGCACATATTTGGACCTACTTCCATATCCCAGTCATTTTCAGCAAGGTAGCACTGAGCCACAGCGTCGTCCGAACTAGTGATTGATGCAAACTTCTCACAGAGGCTTATTCTGCATTCCTCCAAACTTGCATTAGGTTGTTTCTCTATTGTATCTTTAGCATCCATCTTTATTTTGTTGAGACTTATAGAAATTCACGGCTACGGTCGTTCTGTAAAACTTTCAGCCTATAGTAACGTCGTTTATAAAGGCCGCATACTTTATTTAACAGGCGCTAAAAATAAAAATTACCATCGTGTATAACGTATTTCAGAAAGTAATAAAATGCAACGCATACCGCTGTTTTACTTTACTTATAGCGTCTAACCGTACAGCTACAAACCTACCGCTGCAAAATGCGGAACTACTTATAATTAGTGACTTCGTGACAGGGACCGAAATACGAACCGTCCTGCGCGTGAAGCGTGTTTCCGGTTGTTAGGTCTTCCGGTGAATTTTAGCAGTTCATTTCCTAACGCTGTATTGCTTCCCTTTTTGTTGTGATTAAGACGCGTGGAAAATACAAATGGCATTTCTTTGCATTTTCATGAAAAATTAAAGTATGCAGACCGTAACAGTATTTTAGACCTGGATTGAGTGCAGAGGCGGGTGTGGGGATCGGACACTGCTGCGGAGTTTCAGGTCGATATCGGCCTGGCTCTTCTGATTAGCTCGAGGAAAAGAAGAGGGTTAGGGATTTCGAGAGTAACGCCTAACGTCTTTCTTCAATTATAGTTATCTAATCTTTTATTTCATATACTACAATGGCGTCGTTGTCTTTAACACATTTGAAAGAATTAATGCGTTCCATGGTGAACAGCCCTGGTTTTGATCGGGTTTTAAGTAAGGTATGTTTTTCGTTAATTAGCTCAGAAAATTCACACTATGCATAAACTTCTGCGTCTGCCTTTTAGAATTGAAATGAAAATTCCACTAATTGTTCTGATTGCAGATTGCAACAATGAAACGCCTGCAATCTACCTTACTTTACCGACTGACCTTGACATGTCGTGCTTGAAACTTCTACTGCTGTTACATTCTAGTACCACTGTTTGGTTAGCCGACGCTTTTTCAAGGACATTCATGTTGGAATAGTATAAAAAGCAATCGTGTTCCTTTACAGGTTAACATCGTATCAGCAAGTCCAGGTAAAGTGGTTTGTGAGATGAAGGTGGAGGAAGAACATACGAATCGTTTGGGCACGCTACACGGTGGGATGACAGCCACTTTGGTAGATGTAATTTCCACAACCGCATTCATGTACACTGAGCGGGGCCTTCCTGGTGTCAGCGTTGACATGAACATCACGTAAGTGCATTCTGCACCAGCCATTAACAGATGTTTGCTTAGAAATGGTCTTATTAACTTGAATTTCTGCTTACAAGACCTAATGGAATATATTCGGTATAACGGCAGCAAGTAGATGGTTCAGGCACTAAACTAGTGCTCAGCTGGATGTTTTTTAGATTAACCTGAAATCTTGATTTGTAGAAAACAGTGGGACTGACCTTAGTAAAAAATTGAACCACGTTACCCTCAAAATAGGCTCTAATGTAGGCGTTAAAAAATTAGTTTTGGTTGTCTTTCAGGTACATGAATGCAGCCAAGGTAGGGGATGATGTGTTCATTACTGCCCAGATATTGAAGCAAGGTCGGAAACTGGGATTTGCCACTGTTGATCTTACCAGCAAGGCAACTGGAAAACTGATTGCACAAGGAAGACACACAAAGTACTTGGGTGGTTAAATCTGGGCTTAATGTTTGAGCATAATTTGTATAAAATGTAACACGTGTCCAAATAAATCCTATTGTTTGTACTGGCATATTTTTAAACAACTACACGCACCATTATTGTACTATCCCTTATTGATTTTTTTTTTTGCCAGTAAAGCCAGTTTACATGTGTCTGTTTCTATTTTTTTTTTAAATACAGATAGGATTTTCTTCAATACCTATTACTACTAGTCTCTGTGTAATAACATTGAACAAAACTGTCCTTACTCTCCTTTACTTCAACTAATGTACTAAAATTCACCCATTTTCTCTGAAACCATGTTCGGTTAGTTATCAAAACACAGTCATTAAAATATGATGATGAAGTTGTTTTTCTTTTTTTCAAAATATTTATGTAAGTATAGAGAGAAAGCATAAAGAGCAACAAAAGACAAAAATTATCCTGGCAGAAAATATAGAAAAATTAAATGAAATTTTCAGCATCTTTTGAGTAAATTCTGAGTAACAAGTATTCTAGAATCCGTAGAGGGTTCACATCTCAGCTGTTTATTCTCCTACAGTCGTGGCTTCCCTGTCAATAAGGGAATTGGTCTTTTAGATGGTAAGTGCAGCAATATTAATTTTTGAAAAATACATCACATTAAAAAGTATTGTCCAACAGCTTCAGTTATTGGAGGAAATGATTCCCCTTGTTTTCATTTCTCCATGTCTGATTGGAACTCAAGAAATTGATTTCAAGCAAAGATAAAGAAACCTATATCAAGATTATGTATGTCGTTTATTGTTCTAGCCTTCGTATCAGTTTGTAAAAGTGTTTTTTTTTTTTACCTTGTACTCTTTCTCGGTAATGAACCTGCCCTCTTTTTAAAATGCTCCTTGACATGACCATTCTGTATGAAGATTTCGTTACTAATTTTTGCCTTTAATATAATATAATATAATAATATAAGTGAAGAAATGGTCTTGTTTCTGTGTTGTGACACTAGTGACAATGCAGGTTGCTTTGTCTTTTGGGCAAGTGTCACATTCACTATGTCAGAGTGACAACCTCTAAGCCAGATTTTACTTTGTTTTGAGGTGACATTTTTTCCAAAGTAATATCAAAAACGTAAAACAGATGTTTTAGTTGGATCGTTTAAAATTGGAAAAATTCATTAGACCTGATGTTTTTTTTTCCTGAATATTTTCATTTTCTTATTTTTGTCATGTTGTGTGGCTGTTGTCTTTTTTAATCCCTCGGATATGTTTGTAATGTTGGGGTTTGCAGTGGTTAGTGTTCTAAATACTACGAGGGAAAAACACTCCTGCCGACTGCGCGAAACAAGGCGGCCAACACACGACAGTTCCGGGACGTCACTTCCTGGAGGCACGTGACCGCGCGGTATTTAAGGTATGGCGCGGGCGGGAGGGTCCTTGTAGGTGTTTCAGACACGTTATTTTTCTTCCTGGAGCGGTTGCCAGTTATCATTGTAAGCAGTCTTTCCTGCTCTCCGCTAAATACCGCTACTTCCCCCTCATCTCCGCATCTGGCCGAGGTTGGTAGCAGATTACGGATGCTTTAGTGGGCTTCTCATATTGTCGTTTGGTCCGTCTGTAGACTCGCCTTTGCCTGCTTTTGATTCTGGGTTTCGCCGCGAACGCTGCAGCTTGTATAGGATCCTGTTGGTAGAGATTTGACTGACTCCTTTCTGCAAGTCTGCGGAGACTGATCCATTCACACGGCTGCTGTCGGGTATCGGGAGGCGTCGGAGACTCCGCTTGCGTTGCGGCTCTTTCCGCTTCCGTCGGGAGTTTTGCTCGGACTCGACCGTCGTGCTCCGTGGTTCGGGGGGCTTTAATTCGCTAAATGCGCGGGTTTTTTCCCCCCAGGTGAACGTCTGAAGATGATCTCAATCACCAAACAGAGGCCAGGCGACGCGGCTTCGGAGAGCACAAAGGTGAGAGCCGCCGCCGTCGGAGCCGCCTAGGACGTGTGTGTGAGAGAGAACTGCCTGCAGCCAGAGTAAATGCTTACCCTGATGGCATATGATTAAATCTCCAATATAAGACTAAAGTGGCAGCCATCACGTGGTGTCAAACATGAGAGTCTAGGTGGACCAGCAGAATGGTAACCAATGGAAAACTTTTTACTAGTTAGTGCTTTTAGTGCTTTTGTTTGATCCGTTTTTGATCTCTAATTAGTCAGTGAAGTGAGGAGGTGTGGTTTGGGTCTCTGTCCATGATTGGGTGGAGTACGGTTCAAATCCCATGGCCAGCTAGACGGTATCTATGAGGCCCTTGTGCAAGGCTCTTAATCCTAATCTACTCTCACCTGTGTCTGTCTTCATAGTAATTTCTGTGTACCTGTATCCATACTCAGTACAAATGCCCAATTAAAATGCTTCCCCTTTATGTTATGTTTCTGTAATCTGTGGGACAATCTCTCCCCCCCCCCATTCTGTTGAGGCTGAAATGCTCATGCCTTTGTAGGGGCCTTGCTAGATCTGTATGGGGGGGGGGATTAAATTGTGGCAGTAGTTCATTGGGCTTTTTTTACAGGCACTTGTCAGATTATTGGTGATGAACAATAAGAGACAAGGTTTCTGTATCTAACTTGGTTACTGTACTTTCATGTTTGCATGCATGAGGAAAAACATTAACCTGCTCTCTGCTTGTGCTGGATCTTTGATCACTCCAGAGCCAGTTCCCACGGTTATTTGTTGAAGAATGTTTGTTTCGGTAAGACGATAACTTGTGGAAGCTACCGGGTGGCCGTGGGAACCAAATGCTGCCCGTAGAGTTGAATTTCCCACATTAGCAATGCAGTCAGACATGAAGGGCTGGTCAGCCCGTTTACTCATTCGCTATCCCATGACAGAGTAACCAGATTGCTCAGGTGGAAGAATGGGGCTAATCCGGTCTAAATGTGGGCTGTCTATAGAAGTCAAGAAAGTGATTAGGTTCCTCAGTCGGGTGTATTATGTTACTTCAGTTGAGGGTTTTCATGGAAACTACCCGATGTGAGCAATCTGAATGCATGCTGGAAATGTGTACATCTGCTCCTCCCCTCCCCACACAGAAAGCTCTTTCAGGAACTACCCAAGGTGCTGCTTCAGTCAGGAGAACACTGCAAGTCCTCCAGCCATCTGTGATAAATGAGAACCAGGGAAGAGGGCGAGAGGTAAATTGGGGGTGTGTGAAAGGACTAATCTTGGGAGCTGAATGTTTGTTTGGTTTGTACCTTTTTGACTTTAACCTCCATGTTCAGCCAGGAAAGGCCCCCCCGAAGAGGAAGATGTGGGGAGCCGGGCAGGTGAAGGGCTCAAAGAGGGTCAAAGCTGAAGTGGCAGTGAAAGACCAAAATGCTGAAAATGATGCTGTGGCTGAGGGGATGGCGAAGGGCACCTATGAGCTGATGGTCAAAGGTGTGTCCTGTGCATGAGGTGTTTGGGCTTCAGGATTTTCTCGCTCGCTGTTGCTTGGGTGGTGGTGTGTTTGACAAATGACGATTTATTCCAGAGACCCCTCCGTCTACCTACTGGAAGGAAGTTGCTGAGGAGAGGCGTAAAGCTCTGTACAACGTCCTTCAGGAGAACGAGAGGGTATGTTAGGGTTGCTGGCCTTTCTCATCGAACCAATCTGCTGCATTATCCCTGTTGGTATGAAGCTTGTTCAGACTGCCACTCTCAGCCACCATAAATGTGCTCATTCTGTCGAAAGTGGCAACTGTTTCTTTTTTTCCCCTTAGTACTTGGTTTAATGGGTTTTTCCCTCATGCAGCTACATAAAGACATAGAAGCCAAGGAAGAACAGATCTCCAAGCTGAGGAGTGAAAATGAGGAACTGCAGGAGCTGGTTCAGCACGTCCAGCACATGGCCGACATGATCGAGGTGAGGAGCTCGGCGCTCAAATGCTTTACTCTGCTGTCTCACACAGGCTCATGCATGGTCTTCATTTTATTTTTTAAGAGGTTAACTGGAAAGAGCCCACAGAGCCTGGATGATCTGCAAGAGCTTGCTTTTGATGGGGAGGATGATGATGCTGCAAATAGTGAAGCTGAAGATGAGTCAAGTGTCTGTAGTGAGGAAGACCCAGAAGAAAAGTGATTATGCTTGTCTGTGGAACTGAAGACCTGTGAAGAGGCCATTTTTACGGTCTCAGTGGACCTGCTGTGGTGTGAAATGTAACTTATGACTTTTTTGCAAGTGGGTGTAATTAAAATTTAAGTCGCTTGACACTAGCCTTGATTTGCCAATTGGCGTTTTTGTTTTTTGTTTACTGACCAGTGCTGCCATGTTACTTTGCCATGGATGTTTGCACATTCTGTATATACTGTAAATGTGATTTAAACTGTAAAATAAAAGTACTTTTTACACAGCCAGCTTCTGGCAAATCTACCTATTTGGGAGAACTTGTGTAATGGGGCTGCTTTTGACAATAAGTGGGTGTTTTTAATATGGATTTACTGTCTAAGTGCCTGGGCTTGGTGTGGGTCTCTGCCTTGCCACACTTCAGACTTCCTAGCATTGAGGTGTCTGGCTAAGTTCCCAATGACCTAGAATGTACTGAAGCTCTTGAGTAGAGTTGGTCCCGTCTGTGTGGGGGAAGAAGCTGAGGGCAGTATGTCACATTCCTCCTGCAACAGCAGAGGAAGTCTGGCTCTTAAAGGTGATTCCCATCCCTTACCTCCATGTTGCGATTAGTGGGAACGGAGGGGCTCTGACAAGCTTAGTGAATTTGTAGAAAACAGCTCTTAGTTGCTGAAGTGTCGGGCCTTTCTGCATTATTTTGGTAAATGTCAATTGTGTTCAAGCCTCTTCACATTAGCTTCCTGTAATTTAGGCTGTAGACGGCCAGTCGCGCCAGTTAAAGGCTCAGTGACTTACGGCAATGCCTTAATTGCTTAAGATTAGTGGTTGGGATTGTGTAGGACGGAGTTACCAATGGAGCCCTGGGCTGCCTTCACGTGGCTTTCAAATTGCTCCATGGAGTGTGGAAGTTCACAGGGCTACCTGCTAAAATACACAGAACCACACAAACTACAGTCACACCAACTTTTTAGCTGCCATTATGCAAAAATAAACTTTATTGCCACTTTCAATAAACAGGAAGGGATCTAAACTGAAAACAAAAAGCAATCAGTACTGGAATAAACATGATCAAAAATAAGTCACCATACTTACTCAATTCCAAGTCAGCTCTTTGCCCTTTTAAGTTAATTTGGGGGAAATATACAAAGAAAGATTAAACCATAACTTTGAGCCACTGAGCTAAAGGGCCTTACTCGAGCTCAATGTTAAAACCATTCTGCTGAGCCACAGGGTGACTTGGATTTAAATAAATACAGTTTACAACACAGGTCATGTGATCTCAGTGCAATAATACAAACCATCAGAGGAAGCAAACAAATAATACTAAATTATGAAAACCATATAATTCACAGTTAAAGGATTAATAACAGGTGCTTAGTCAAGCAGAAAGTTGGATGGGCAAATGCATGAGGAACTCAGATTTTTAATGTTCACATTTCCATACAAGTGAGGATGTTTAGAATACTGACATATCGAGGTCACTCTCAACAGATTTGTTGAACCCAGTTCACATTACGTTAATATGAATATGTTTGTACTGGATCAGAAATATTACTTGAATTACAGGGATTTCACGTTGGTCTCTTCCAATTATGGGGGAAAAGTAGATAAATCGGCCAATGTATGTCAGTATTTTTAGTTGCCAAGGTGAATGTTTTAAATAACGCATTTTACTTTAATAAAAACAACTTAACAGTGATGAGGTGATGCTGGTGAATCAGGTGTAATAAGCTGAGCATACAGTTTTTACAGTTCAGTTACAACCAGCTAAAGACCTCTAAAGAGGGAGGGGCTTGTGGTCATGTGACCATGGCCACCCAGTGCAGTCCCAGTAACACAACAAGTAATATTCCCCATAAAAAAAATAAAAGCCTCTGCTCTCATTATTAATTATAACCGACACAGATACTGATCAAAAACATGAATATAAATACACAGCTCATTTACAATTCAATCTACAACAAAAAAGTTAAAAGATAATCCAACTTTTGAGGCAGAGATAAAAATATATAAAGGAAAAGCTGTTAATCGTCCATTTAATGCGGTAATATACAGTAGGCACAAAACCAAACCACTCCCAATATCTGCCTGTTTTTACAACCCAAAGTGCATACCCTTTCAAATATGTGACTGAATTCAAGGTCTGTCACAAATCTCCTGGATTAAATGCAGCGACAAGCAGCCACTGCCAGAAAAGGCCCGCTATCCACACGGCCCCTTTCTCCCCACATCAGCACTGTACCTGGACCAGCAGTCAGAGAGCAAACACCATGAATCTGACCGTGCTGGGCTGCGGACTGCTGATCCCAGGTCAGCGTGACAGACGTGAGCATGGAAAGCCCTGCGTAGCTGACGTCGTGTGCGACAGGAAAATCTCTGAGACGGTCAGCAAGGTCCCTGACAACTGGCTGAAATGTGCCCTGTTTGCAACGTCCCCAAGAGTGCAAAAAACACCACTGAAACAATAATTAATACTTATTACAATAAGGATAAGAGTCATAAGAATAAAGACCAACCATACTAATAATAATTATAATAAAAATGTGCAGACAGAAATGGCTTAATATTGGTCAGAATGATGCATGTGGGTTCAGCCCAGATCGGGAATCTCGGTCTCGCCTCGGTGACGCTCCAGGCCCTCAGAAGGCTGTGGTGACGGCATTGCCCCGTCGTGTGCCAACACGCACCATCTCCCGGGGCACCTTGTCCAGCTGCTCGTACGCCATCTTCCCCTCATCACCTGCGCAAAACGCCAGCAGACACACCCACGTCTCCCTACAGCCAATCGGATAATAGGGGCAGGAGTCACTGGAATCGCGCGCACGGCGCAGCGCTCACTCACCGAGGGTGAGCAGCGTCTCCATGGCGATGTGCCGCAGCTCTTCATCCGCCGAATCGCACAGCGATGCCAGGTTCTCAATGCTCTCCGAGGCCTGGAGGGAAACGGGAGAACGGCGACGGCACAGTCAGCTACGCAGAAGGTTACGCAGCTCGAGAGGTCACCAATGGACAGCCAATAATAATTTCCCTAACACTTCTGTGATTGATAGAAGTCCTCGCCAACATAACATAATTCAGTAAAAAAAAAAAAAAAAAAAAAAATTATTGTCAAACAGTATTTTGAACAAAAGCACAACAAAATATTTATTAAAAGTTTTGTTAAATAAGACTCAAATGCATGTTCCAAAAACGTGTATTGCCAACAGGGCAGTTGTGGTGTGACCTCTGGTGGACAAACTAAGCAACAACACCCATAACAAGGCTGAAGGATCCACCTTCCTTCTCTCAATTTCTTTTAATCCATTGGCTGTTATAAACATCGATACTGATTTATCTGCAGTTAGGTCATAACCACTGAGAATATCATGCTAATCTGTGGGTGGGGCAGGTCTCCCCACCCCAGTGCTACCCACCTGCAAACAGCCGAGGGCAGCACAGGCCCCCCTCACCGTCTGCAGTCCGGCCGCAGACAGCTGCTGGATGTAGCACTCTACTGCCTGTTGTCACACACACAGTTCTCGGTCATATTCGTGTACTTATGAGTGGAAAACATCTTTCATTAATCTCCCATAAAGCACGCTGACAGAGACTCAGACAACACCAAGATAAAACTCCATACACAACACGATCATTATGGTTGTGACGGCCCATTGAAGCGCCGCGGCGACGTCGGAACTGCAGAACACAGCTGACCTTTGACCTGAGATCTGATTGGCTGGCAGCTGAGGTCAGGAAAGCGGCTGCGGCCCTTTTGAGGTCGGGGTTGTCGGCCAGCAGCAGGGAGGCCAGAGCCTGCAGTGTCTCCATCTGAGGCCAAAGCCTGCAGGCCGGGACGTCCTCCAGCTCCCTGCAGACCTGCTCGGGGTCCCCAGAGCGTAAGACGTCCACAAGGGCCACTGGACATAGGACGCCGGCATCAATCAGCAGGTTAACGGGTATTAATAATAATAATCAATCATCATCAACATCATCTAAAAAGCTAAGAGACAAAGCAGGTAGTAGTTTAAGTTTGTATAGAGAAATGTTTTTAAATGCCAAAAGTCCCTCCCCCTGCAGACTAGAACTCAAACTCCATTAAAATTTCTCCCCATTCTTCCTGCTATTATTAGCAATGTTAATATGCGAAAAAACTACGTACAAGATATCTATCCATCTCTTTTCTGTACCCCGCTTGTCCTATGTAGGGGCTGCAGTGGTCAGGCACTATCCCGGTAGCTACAGGCGTAAGGCAGGGAACAACCCAGCATAGGGCATCAACCCATAGCGGGCCACGTCCACGCGCGCACACACGCACGGGCAATCTGGTAACTTGGATTAACCTCAGCATGTTTTTGGAGGGAATCCAGAGTACCCAGTGGAATCGCCACGATGACAAGGGGGACAGCATGCAAACTCCATAAAAATGGAGCCATGGCAGAGACTCAAACCCTGACCTCAGAGGTGTGAGGAAATCATTGTAATAAAACATTAACTATAAATAAAACTGTCTGTGAACTTTCACAAAGTGCGAGAGGGTAAAGCTCATCATATCACGTAGTCAAATTTTATGCCACATACACAATCATACACTGTTCTACCGCGCAGTGAATTGCTTTATTAAACCCTATCCTCTCCCTTCCGGTCTTACCCTCTCTGGCCAGCTGCTGTAGCTCTTCCCCCAGGTCTTCCACAGCATAAGACGAGGCGTAACTCTGGAACTGGAAGACGGTGAGAATGTCCTGGGCCGGGGCCGCCGCTAAGGGGTTCCTGTCCACCATCTCACTCACCACCAGCCGGATCACTGTGGGTCAGAAATGTGCAAGCGTCCTTCACTGAGGATTCTACTGCGGAAAACGACTTATCCAATGCAGTCATTTTCAGTATTTCACTGCCGATGACCTATGAAATTTTGCTTCACCTATTCTTATTTAGCATAAAGATTACAGTTCCTTGTAGTGCAGTGGGAAAGAGACACATTAAAGTGGCCAGGGACTACAAAAGTTCCCTGTCTAGATGACCCCAGAACTTGAAACCAGGAACCAGTTTACTGAACTTTGGTGTGAAGGAGCCTGTACCAGTAGCAGTAACTGGTTATCGTACCCGTGTCTGCAGCATTCTGGTGCTTCTCCTCTAAGGCTGGGCCAAAACAGAGGTGCATGTGCTTGAGAACGTGGTCCAGTGAGGCGTGGAACAGGCCAACAGAGCCGCTGAAGTCACACCACAAGGCCAGCAGGGTGGGCTTCTCCCTCAAACCGGGCAGCACTGGGGGGACAGAAGTACAATTAGCAGAGGGCCCAGGGCAGCAGAAACCGGAAAGCTGGGCTCTCTGACACCCACCGTCAGCGACGGAGCTGACATTGCCCATGTGGTCTGAGCTGATCTCTCCCAGCATCTCCAGCAGCTGCCTCTGGCTAGCCAGCTTGCACAGCTGGGAAGCATGCTGTGATGGGCTCCCCCCAGTGGACAGGAGCTGTAACCACATGTAGCGTCACAAAATTTTTCCAGAAATTTACATAAAATGGACAGTTACAAAAGCTGTCAAAAATAGATTCCAGCTTATTACACTACAATATTTGAAAGTGATGAAGTGGTCAGAGCACCTGGACGAGATGGGCACAGTACTGCAGGTGCGTGATGACCGCCACGTCCAGGCTCTCGTTGCCCGTGGTAAGGGGAAGAGGGCTGCCGGCTACACTGTTCCCCACACCGGTGTCCTCAGTCAGGGCCTCGCTCAGGTGGCCCCTGGCCTCTGGGTGTTGGACTGGCCTGGCAGTTCAGCACAAAGTCAATCGCGGTTATTACATGACAAGTGAATGCTTCACGATACGAAGGCGAAAACATAAATGACCACAAGGGGGCGCCAGTTGAACAAAGCCAAATTCACAACACACAAGACGGCAGAGGAAGAAACTCCTCCCAGGAGATACAAGAGTGAGGAAAGAGAACGAGAAAGTGAGGGAGAAAGAGATAGCAGCTCACCACAGGTACTGTAACAACCACCCCCCCCCTCCCCCAAAGGAGGCCATAAATGACCCGACTCCATAGCACAGAACAACAGGGCTGGAGACCAGACAGGGGAGAGAGGAGGACTGGAGTTAATCACACGCAGAGCACGACATGCCACGAAAAATCAGGGTAGGACAGAGGAAGCCAGGGGGCCAGTTCTAGCAGACAGTGGACGGAGACGGGGTCTGTGGCTCGTCCGACAACCCTGACTCACCCCGTCCTCTCTGGCTCTGTGTCAAAAAACACGGAACGGGGGAGGCCGTCGTCTCCCGTGTCGTCGTCATCAAAGTCTGAGGTGTTGAGGAAATCAAAGCTCTCAAGAGCGCTCTCAACAGTCAGACTGAGACTGGAGCACCTGCTGTGCTGGGCAGGGGCTCGGCACTAAAAACAGAGAAGGAGCAGCTTCAAATACGGCCCGGCCTCCAGGGGGCGCACGAACGCCAGGTCGGTCACCGGCATCGAAGATTTTCAAATTAAAAGCCACCAACCCCAGTGAGAGACACAGGGTATCTGAGGACAACACTATTAATGACTTTCGTTACCTAAATGTTTTTATGCAAACATCTCAGGAGGTCATGAGTTTGATGAGAATGTAATGCCATGAAGCACCATGGAGAAGAGCCATCTTACCTTCAGCAGATCCTCCAGACGCATGACCTCCTGCTCCAGCTCCTGCAGCTCCCGACTGCGCTCCTCCAAGCCCTCCAGCCTCAGCAGCAGGCCCTGGATGGCCTCTTCCAGGCTGCTGTTCCCGGGGGTCGGTGCAGGAGCCTCCACCGGACCCCAGCCAGGCGGCCCTTCGGGCAACATGTCAGCTGACGTCAGCCGCTTCACCAGCTGTTTGGTCAGGCTGCCCTCATCCGTGTCCAGCTCCACAGGCTTGAGCTCAGAGCCTTCGTTTTGAAGCAGGGCGTCAGACACGCCGGGATCCAGGAACATCTCCCCAGCATCCAGACACGGAGTGTCGCCGGGCCCCACCCACTCAGGCTCCAACTCCCTCTCGCAGGCCTCAGGCTCCGCCTCCTGTGGCGGCTCCTCCTCCTCCTGACACAAAGACTCTGTGTCTGGAGGTGGGGGCGTGACCGTGATCTCTGGGTTGTACTGGGCAGGGGGGGGACCAGCCTCAGGAGTGTCAGACAAGCTGAAGGACAGACGCTTGGACTGTATGTCACAACTGCCGTTTTCAAACACGTCGTCACGCAGAGCAACCTGTAGAAGAAAAAGCAGAAAGAGAGAAGAGCAGCTGAAAACTTATCTAACCCTAACACAGCAGACGAAGCAAAAGTTCAGGCCGTGAGCCTAACACAGCAGAAGGTACACATTTACAGAGCTCCCCAATCCTCCTTCAGACTACAGAGATGCTGAGCACATGGGAGGGGGTTGGGGGGGGGGGCACGGTACACACTGGCACACTCACGTAATCGTCCAGGCTGGATTTTGGGTGCAGCTGCAGCGAGGCAAGGTGACCCAGTGAGCGACTATAGCTCAGCTTTTCTACCAGGGTGTTACGCAGCACGTGCAGGACGGAGAGACGCTGGCGGTCCTTCGGGGGGGGGGGGGGGGGGACGGTTGTTAGGGGAGGAGGGCGGCCGGCGGGGGGCAGGGGCGAGGGGAGCCCCCGACC
>JAOYFF010000047.1:4460882-4477097 GCA_025773925.1 Cryptomyrus ogoouensis | reverse complement strand
CCCAGGCCGCGCGACGAAGCGCCGGGGCGAGGGGGGACCGGGGGCGGGGGGGGGGGGGGGGGGGGGGGACGTTTGTTAGTGCAGCAGCATGGCCAGCGGTGAGCATGCAGCACAGATGCACGCAGACACGGACAGACACATGCAGGATAACGCTCAGCGATCTGGAATGCTCCTCACTGCGCCGGAGGCAAGTGGAGACAAGATGGGGGAGGGGAGATGTGGGGGAAGCAGTGTTTACGGCTGGAGGGGGGGGGGGGCACTCACAAAGAAGGCGGAGTCCTGGAAGGTGGGGGTCTCGGGTGTGCCTTGGCTGTACACAGAGACACGCCTCTGTAGGGCGGTGGTTTTGTTAAGGTTACCCGAGGACAAGGTCAGGTCCTCCACATCAAATGGACTGTAGGAGGGGAGGAAGAGAGACAGTCACAGAGATACCCTCTGATGTCCCAGGAGATCCATGTGTGAGAACGATGAAAATAGCAGTCAATAATTAACACCAATTAATAATAAATAGCAGCAAAATAAACATCCCAAGTTGTAGGGGACTTTTAAAGGTATGCGTCAATAAGCTTCTACCAACTGTACCAAAACAGTCCAGCAGATGGCAGTCCTGACATCCATCTTTCTCCAGCGTTGAACTTCATGTTGAACGTCATTTGAAATCTGACATGACGGCTATACTTACAACCAGGTCACCTCTAGGTTGAGCTTGATGGTCCCCAGGTCGTTGACGTCCACAGCCACCACCTGAGGCCTGGCTGTAAACAAATCCTTGGTCTCGCAGATGACGCTGCCTACGAGGACATGCGTGGCCAGACCTTTCAGCTCAGACACCTGGAATCAGCGGTAAAGCAGAGGCGTCAGTGTCATCAGGAAGCCTATAAAGTGACCAGAGAGGGCGCCTTGCGAGTAAAGAGAGAGCGAGATTGAGAGAGCGAGAGAGAGAGAGAGCAAGAGAGCGAGAGAGCGAGAGAGCGAGCGCTCTCACGGTCGCCCCTAGAGACAAGGCCTCACTGCATGACACATCCTAACCGAATACCCAGGGCGTTTCTCGATATGCCTACTGGATCGTACTTGTGTTCTCAGGTCCCTGTTTTACGTCATCTTCCATTGCCAAAGATCATTTCCAATTCCAAGAAAAGAAGTACAGAGGATGATGAAAATCCAGGGTGTCGTTTTTGCCCCCGCCCCAAACGCCAGCCGCACCCTTACCAAACGAGATCGATCCCATGATTCACTGCACCCCAAATTCATTTTCGGAAGGCAGGGTAGCAAGGCCATTCTTGGTATCGAGAAACACTCTGGTGAAGGCAGCCTCATGACAGGATAAACAAACCTCGCACAGCACATGGCGGTGAGTAGGTTTCGTGTCGGCTACATGCTTATGTTTTTGTTGCTCTGCCTTCACCTTGATGGAGATCAGGTCGGTGATGAGCGGCACGAAGAGCATCTCCTCCCCATCCCAGCTCTGCCTGGAGCTCGCCTCGATCTTGCCCTTCAGCTTCCAGCGCTGCCGCCCGTAGCGCATGAAGATCTGGGGGGGGAAGCGGGAATCGGTGAGGCGGGAAAGATCACGACGCTTCCGGGAACACGGCTCATGGAACACCGGAGAGCAAAACCCTGACCGCCGACCTAAACGGTGACCTTTAAGCTATCGTGAGTAATGCTTACTTCATACTGGTCGCCTTGACAGAGTCGAGCAAAACCAGCCAGACCTTAGAGGGAGAGAGGAAGGAAGAGTTAATACCCTGGTCTAAACACCCCCCCCCTCCCAAAGTCAGTGCTAACATTTCTCTTACCTTTCATCTTGATGTGGAATTCCCCCAAGAGTTTCTCCAGCTCTCCCTCAAAAGTACACATGTTCTGCGGGGAACAATGAAGGAACACAGCTCTCAGACGCTCCCGTTATTAAATCCATTCGAAGAGGCTTTAGCGTTTCACAGACACCATTCAGAACCCTAACTGGCCTTAGGAAGGAAGTTCTGCATGGGTGTGCTGCACAGAGCGGCTGTGTCACCTCGCTGTACTCCTTGTATCGCCGGTTGACCTCCGCCAGGCTCTCCCGCGTGCTCTTGCTGGACGGCGATGCCGTGAAGGCCTGTTTCATCTTACTGGCGCCATCACGCAGACGCTGCTGGACACAGAATGCCTCGTACATCTCGTCTACCTAAGGGGATGGGATACATAAGAAGTCAGTGGCATCTCTCTCAGTTTTGTTGGTGGAGCCATCATGTTAGCATGCAATCCTTAGGAGAGGGGCCAGGTCTGTAGACACACCCATCACGGGATTTAAATCGACAACCTTCCAGTCCCCACCCAGGTGGGGGAGCACTTCCTGTTTTTGCCTCACCCTTTTCCTGTAGTGGTTTGCGGTTCCACTGGGGATACAAGTCTGTTGGTTTCACAAAGTCCATAATAACTTCTTTCCCCTTTCTGTGCTACTGGCACGTGTCACATGCCGGGTGCACGTGGTTCCTTAGAGTGCCCCCCTGTGGCCAAGCCGGCTTTCCAGCTCCCACCCCCTTTGAGCCTCAGGGAGGTGTCTGTTACTCCATTTCTTAAACGATGTCTTTATCTAGACAGAAGATGAGATATCATTCCAGAAAAAACACGGATGAATTTAGTTACTGGATCAGGTCAGGTTGAAATCATGGTGAATTAACTTCACCGT
The DNA here is from genome assembly GCA_025773925.1 of Cryptomyrus ogoouensis. Classification (NCBI taxonomy): domain Eukaryota; kingdom Metazoa; phylum Chordata; class Actinopteri; order Osteoglossiformes; family Mormyridae; genus Cryptomyrus; species Cryptomyrus ogoouensis. The sequence goes on along the minus strand of JAOYFF010000047.1, from coordinate 4,474,429 downwards.
AGAACTTCTTGCTATTGCTCAGATTACCAGAAGAATTGCCCCCTCCCTGATGAATATACACTCTACCAGGAGCCTTAAAATCTACTACCTACCCTCAAAAGGCTCCAGACAAACCTTCAAAGCAGCCATCTCAACACCATGCACCACTGCAGAGCAAAAACTTCAGCTTAACTTACACGCTCCAACAATAATTATGTTACTATGAGAAGTCAACTGACATTTGCCTTTGGGGTCAATCTGACCTCAGGGTAGTTGTGAGAGTTAAATATCATGCCCCACCCTGGCGACACCTGCGGCTTGCTTTTCCGTTTACCCAACGCTGCTTCTTGTTAGGGCCGAGCTCACTGCAATCGTCACTGACAATTGTGCCAGAAGAGCCACTTTCACAACCCGCTGACCAGGTCACACGGAAAAAGTCCTCCGTGAGAATTTCATCCGAAGACTTGCATCTTAAGTTATTTTAGTCGCTCTATAGTGACTGACAAAGATCGACAGCCGATGCAGAAAGTGTTTAAACACACCGCCTCTAGGGGGCAGTAATGCTGCCGGGGTGTGGCTTGCACATCCTTGGACCACAGTATAGAAAAACTCCCACATCACAGATACTATGGGGCCTCATAGAGACAGACAATAGTAAGACGCCCCATGACAGGGACTCATGTCACAAAGGTGGGAACACGAGATCCAAACGAGGAGGGGGAGGGATGCCTGACCTAAAACGACAGGAAGTCCCGTCCATGTAGGTCGAGTCTGCGAGAGGGAGGGCAGTGTCGACAGGAAACCCCCCCAGGGAGGCTGAGGACTCACTGCTGAGCTCTATCCAGGAGCAGAGCAGGAAAGCACCAAACCATCCTTATTAATACCTGCACTACAAGAACTTCTGCTTAAGATCACTCAACCAATCAGTCAACCAATCAGCTTCCAGTCAAAGCAGTCATAAAATAATTAAGGTAAAAATTACACATCTTCCTTTCTTCATATAGACATTCATACTCTTGAAAGTGCTTATCAAATATCAGAAGTCCGTGGCTCAAATCGACATCAGGCTCTTCATCACTCCTGCAAAGCTTCTGTTGTCCTGTTGCTATGGATACCTCTGCTTTAGCACATCACCATGTTCTCCAAAAATGGCATCACGCTCTCCGCAGAAGGTGATAATAGACCCAATTATACAGTTAGTATTCTAGGCAGCTGCAGGTCCTCCTCTTCGTCTTCCTCCACCACTCTTCCCCTCTTCCCCGGGGCATCCAGTCTGGACTACGTGCCAGTACCCCACTCCGAAGTCAACATTGGCCTTTACAGCCGGCAGACAGAGGGAAGATCACCCCAGGCTCAATGGCTAAAGAGTTTCTACATGAAGGCAGGATATAGAACCATTTAAATCCCATCAGCCCAGTGTTTCCTAACTCAGTCCTCAGGGACCCACAGACGATCCATGTTTTTGCTCCCTCCCAACTCTCTGCCAGATATTTCCCTACCAGGAGCTGGGAGGGAGGAAAAATGTGGACCATCTGTGGGTCCCCACGGACAGGATTGGGACTCACTGCATGGTCAGCCCCTTGCAAAGAGACCATAACCACAATGGACAACTGTTGCTGTGACGAAGACTGGCTTCCACAAGGTGATGAGCACGTACCTTACTGATGTGGAACTCTAGCCGACGGACGTATCTTTCAACTGCTTTGATTTGCTGTTGGAGGTGCCACAAAAACAATAGTGCCATTAGTGACACCCCAGAGATATCACATCTTTTAAATAAATAAATACACTAAAATAAGGGAACAGATTGTCCTGTACTAGACATCGCTTTTTTTCAAAATCTGACAGTTTAAAAAACCAGTACAAATTACTCACTTTGTCAAGATCATAGAGCACCCCCTATAGAAAGCATATCAGAAAAAAAATGCACATATTAGTACAGAAATAGAGGTCTGAGTAAATGACAGCAGAAACTGTAACATGGCCACTTTGAATCAAAGTAAGAAATACAAATCTGACTTAGACAAGCCACGCTCAAGGGGGTGTTTGTACTGTCGCACCCAAAACTTTCTGAGCGTGTTTGTACAGTACATGGAATCACAGTGCCATTGGGCCGGCAGCAAGATCAATTATGATGTCATTTCTTATCTCACCAGTCTGGAGTTCCTCTTCATATCTTTCATCAGAGACGTAAGTTTCTCCAACTCCACCTGGTGTACTTCGAGATACTCACTGCAGGAGGGAAGGAGAGAGAAAGGTAGATAGAGGGAGAGAGGGGAGTCAAATACAGTGTACACAAATATGAATGCAAAGAATAAGAGGACTTGATATGTTCTATCAGTAATTAAGAAACACGAAAACGTGAGCAACTGTGAAGACCTGTGCAGCCGGTATGGGAAGTGCACTTACTCAAGACCTCGTTTGAGAGCTCCATAAATCTCCTCCACCCTCCGGGGCTGGGGTTCATGTGAGCTGCTGCTGGATTTGTGGTTTGACGCATGACCCTTCTTCAGCTTTGCTTGGGGCTTCTTCTGCACAATGGAGTTGCCCATGAAGGAGTTACACCTAGAAAGCAGCAGACAGTCATTGTGGAACTAGGGCAGGGAGACCGGAACATCTAACCTTCATATCACTGGCACCACTGCAGAGGACTGGGACTAGAATGGTGGACGGCCAAGCCCAAAGCGTGCCTACAAGCTCACTGAAAACCTGCAGTACCTGCCGTTCTCGTCCAGCTTGGCAGAACAGGATGAAAAGTTCAAGATGTAGCCAAGACCCAAAGATCAGAGCAGGGGCTACAGTTTGCAAGAATCCAGGTCACATGGGCTCGCAATGGGCACTCAGTCACAAGGCTAGCCAATCACAGACTCGCTGTGCTTATATGAGGGGTTAGTGTCATTTGTCCAGTAATTAGTCAGCTTGATATTAAAGGTAATTATGCTGTTAATGGCCTTGGAACACACAGTACAGACGGACTGAGCCAAATGACCTACCGGGATCGGCGCTCCTGCAGCGTACTGAAGCCAGCGAATGACTGGCTCCGGATGATGCCGTTGGGGCCGCCGGGGGAGTAGGAGCCTGCGGCCATGATCTCGGGGAAGCGTGACGACAGTCCTGCAGGAAGACAGGAGGGTTACAACAGCGTGAAGAGCGGGAGGAGGAAGGTCCCAATTCACGATTAATGGTGCACCACTGTGGAAATATTTGCTGATAATAACTGATATTGTTTTGTAACACTGTTACATATACCGATAACTGCCTAACTTGAGCTCCAGAAATCTGTAGAGAAACTGAGACTGTAGTGAATACGAAGTGGTGAATGAGCTGATGAAATCCCTTCTCCTCCACTACGGAAAATGGCTGATAGTCCAATGCGATCATCTCCATCATTTCTTTAGCTCTGGTGCTGCTAACTTTGAATATTGACTAAAGTCTAATTATCGGCTAACATGAGACAAAGACTGACACGAAGAGATGCTGGTGTCTCAATTTTACGAACATTGGCCAATACTGATGTTATCTGATATATTGCGCATCTCCAGTCTTGATCTTTTGTATGAAAATGCTGCAATGCTCATGGGCCTTATGGTGATCTCTACAAGACTGCAAATGCATACAGGAACCAGCTAAGATGCCACATTCAGGCAATGCGTGCAAACCTGCATGCACACTGCAAACCAGTGATACAGCTGGTCAATCACAACTGGTCAGCCAGTGGCTGATGTGAGAGCTGTCCTACAGATAAAGTGAGGATAAAAAAATGCACGAACTCTGCAGTTTTATTTCCTCTCCTCTGTTCTCTTCCGGCTCTTATTCACCACCCATTCACACTGCAGTTACCCTAAATTGACCCTGCTGTCTGACTCTGTGTAAAGCACTTTGGAGCTGAACACGCTGGGAAAGGCGCTATATAAAAATTAACTAAACTGAATTCAATTGAATTACAGAAAAAAGGACACAGCTACATAATGCTCCCATTTGCCAAAACTCTTGTGCAATAATAGATCGGATGAAACGGGTCGGCATAAAGCTGGCATCGGCTGTGAGGGTTAGAGGCCTGGGTGCTGTGAGGCTGCTCTGCAGGCCGTTTTGGGCTGGATGACAGACGGTACCAGGATAATCCGGTAGGCAGGACCGGCCCCCACGGCTACAGCAACCTTGTTTTAACAGCCCATTTAGCAGCTGTGCTGAGTGTACATTTCCATTTGTATAGCAGCAGATTCAGGAAGGCCACAGCAAGCCCCACCATGAGAAAAAGACAGACAGGCCTGCAACGGTGCGGTTGCACGGCCAGTGCTGCCTCTCCTCTTCTTAGAGAAATGTCACAGCAGCAAGGGCAGCTCTGTCAGGTCAGGACTTCTAATCCGGACAAGTTCAGTTCCCAGAGGGGGGTAAGTTCAGGCCGAGAAAGCAATAATCCAGACCAAGATTTTGTTTCGACCAAACAAAATCTTGGTCTGGATTTTTACTTTCTGGACCTGAACTATCCACCTCTGCCAGTTCCCAGCTTTATGTGGTCTAATAGTCACACTGACCTGGACAGGATTCTGTATTATAAGAGATTAGGCTTGCAAAATTCTGGGAATTATATGTTAAATTCCCATATATTCCTGGTAATTTCCATGGAAAGGTTCCATTTCGGAATATTTCCACAACTTCCCATCTTACCTTCCCATGGAATGGAAAGTTTCTGGAAATTTTCCAGGAATTTACCACCCCTTTGCAACCTTAGACATATCAATTAATATATCTGTATCGGCCACTGTTCATTAGAAACCAACCATCAGTCCCACGTGTCAGTCTTAGTCGATATTGCCGGCTGATGTTTAGACTAATTAATATGGAAAGTTAGCAGCACCCCTTACTGGGCAAGTGTCACCCCTCGGTCAACAGGCTTCACCACCAGTACCCCATTCCCTGGTTGGCCAGCTTCACTTCTGTCTGTCAGTATTGTAAAATCAGACAAAAATATATTGGTATTAGTAAAAAATTTTCACATGGGAGTACCTCAAGCCCTCGGGTAACACCCAGCTTCCCTTCTGTGACACTGGCCTCTTCGAGTTGCGAATCAAGCAGCTTGAAAAGGCAGCACACCGGGAATCGGCATACGTCAGACCTTTCCCATGCTCCCTTCCTCCAGAGTGCCTGGGAGCAGGCACACGACCGCGAGCTCCAAGGCTTCACCCTCGTTAAGATTCCTGGGCTCTCCTGGTGCGTCTCCTGGTCTTTCCTGCCGCTGTCAGAGGGATCAGTCCAGCTATTGAGCCGCACGACCTCGTGAATATTCATGAGCAAAGCAGACCTCTGCTTCTTAGGTAGTTTTGGGATTTTCAGCACAAACTAAAGAATAGTAATATACTGAGAGCTGCTCCAGACACATGGAGAAGGGTACCGTGTTTCAGGACATCTGAGCCTGAACAGGCATTTTATCGGGGCTAGTGTGGAGCACCCATGTGGGAATTTTGGCTGATAACAAAATATTTCTGTCTAATATTACAGATACCGGCTATCCTCTGAGCTCCACAAATCTGAAGTGAAACTAACATTGGGGACGTTACTTCTTAAGATCCCATGAATGTGTGTAGTAGCCTCATCATATAATGCAAGCAGGGAGACATCAGTGAAGCGGAGCCGACTTGGGAGACTAGTGACAATCTAAATCCCTTGGAACTTGCTGATGGTCCAAGGGCGACCATCTCCAATGTTTCAGTAGTTGTTTCTTCAGCTCTGGTGCTGCCAACTTAAAATATTAACTGAAATCTAATAATTGGCCAGCAATAGATCAACCAAGTCTGACACATCAATGCTGATACTTCTCAATCTGATAAATTTAACTACACATTGAATCAGATGCGGTTTCATGCGTACGGCCAGGCCAAACTGCAGCGCGGACACAAAAATGTTCCCTCCCTACAAGTTCCAGGCACGCAGCGAGATGTCCAATGATGAATCTAAATAAATCGGCAGGTCATGCAGCAGGAAGCAGAGAGACAGGCTCAGCAGCCTGGCCAGTCGGGTAGGCAGCACGCCGTACTCCAGTGAATAGCCATGTGAACCCGATGTGAGCAGGAAACGGAGCGGTGGGATAGGCAGGCACATGCAAATGAGCCTGAGCTTCAGCGAGCCAGGGGCTCGAAGCCCAGAGCCTGAGGATAAACAGGGGGGGGGGGGGTCCCACAGCGGCGTTGCAGCCAGAGAAACCAGGACTGGGCTAAAAGGGACCTTCTTCTACAACTATACAGGGCTGGTGAGTTTCCCAGCTCACACAAAGGATCCCGAAACAGGCCCAGAGCAGAAAGGGGCCCCTCGCACAATGGGGAGAGGGGAGAAGGAGCCCACAGGGGGGCTTATCTGGGACCCCCACATCGGTGACCATGTCACACCCCACAAACAATCATCAGAATGCTGGGAATGAAGATGCCACACTCGCAAGAACAGACGAGTCGAATACCCACGATTCATGCTCTCATTTTAAAGGAGCTCTGACTATTTAAGTGACAGCATGTAAACATAGCAGAAAAGCCCCCCCCCCCCACACACACACACACACACATGCACACTTGAATTAAGCCACCCAACAGCAAATGCCAGGAAGTGTGCTGCTGAAAGTCATCCTACGGAGGACATTCTAAACAGCAGTTCAATTTTTATGTCCGTATAAATTCAGCTCTCCATAGCAACAGCACACAATATACAATCTGTTATGTAAAACAACATGTCTATTATGGTCCTGCCACGGACACGTGGGACCTTGTCTCTCTGAGAGTCGCTGTTCTCCCTCCGGTTCCCACACCAAGCCCTCGGCAAACGAGGTTCCACCCTCCCTGTCAAGTCACTGCCGAGGACCAGTCAAATGGCCATGCGTTGGTCAGCTGAATCCAAGCAGTCTTTGCCACTGGCCACTGCTGATGTTCCCAGAGGATCCATACGGTGACCCATCAGAGGTCAGGAGCTCTGAACCCAAAACTCACTGCTGCATGATCTGACCCATGAGGAAGTCATGCAAACTCCACACCCACAAAGCAACCTGCAACGGTGGGGCTGTTCAGAGAGGTAGCCAACAGCACTGCCCCTTCCGCAACTGCATCACGCCTGAACACAAAAACGCAAATGCTGACTGCTGCCGTCTACAGTCAAATATTCCTTTGTCATTCACAACCCTCAAAGAATCAGTTATGTGTCAATCTTAATATAGGTGCCACAAATATAGAAAACCCTAGGGAGCCCCTACAGGCCGAGCCCCATTCGCACCAAAATAGCATGTCCCAATCTGAAAAGAGTGGCATACTTTACAGAAAATAATTAGTGGGGGTTCACAGTGAGCCAGCGACAAGGAGAAAAACATAATAAAGCGATCAGAATTATATATAAGGCCTAGATACACCATATAGCTACGAAACAGCCCCAAACAGTGAAGGGTGGGCAAACAAAACACAAACAAGACAAACACAAACATACACGCCACCCAGAGTATCTGCGGTTCGTTTAGTTTCACACCAAGAAACATCTTTAAAAGCGACACTGGCAGTTTTTTCAGTTATTCTCTAAGCGACAAACAGCTAGCAAATCAGCCGGGGTCAACTAGAAACCTCCAACAGGAACACACCCCTTTGCAATTCCCCCCCGTACCGATGCACTTCCTTATTATTTTAACATGCTAGAGGTTCTGACAGATGAACCAAATCATGGAGATCTTGTCAGAAAAAAAAACATGCAACACCTCAGCCACATATGACCAACTGAAACAGCTCCAGGATTGAGGAAGCCCATTTCCATTCGTATCAGACTGCAGGAAGCACCGGTATTACAGGGAAAATGCAGTAATTAGAGTATTTACAACTGAGCTTGTTCCAGGTAAACAATCACAGTATGATATTTATAGAGATATGGTGCATACAGTGTATATATAGATGCAAAAATGCAAAATGCAAAAGACTAAGAGAAAATGCAAGACAGAAAGCTAACAGCTAAAGGGAAGAAGACTGATTTATTGGCAAGTTTCATTGATTTGACTGATATTATCTGACATTTCAAAGATGGATCAACGCAGTTCTTACTAGACTGTCTCTTGGGTGATTTCTCTGTATTGCCTGTCTGCTGTCGGGTGGAGAGCAGAGCTCACCCAGCTGTTCTTTCCCTCTCGGGTCACTAATTGGAAGCACAGCCAAAGCCGGCTCCTTCACTGCCATCTGCCTGTCATGTTCTATCAGTCTTACTTGGACAAAAGTGGCATCCAAATAAAATGAACAGGAAGAAGGCAGTCCGGAGAGGGCCAGTCACTCGAGCTGCACAAATGATAAACAGCGTTCACATCTGGCGGCTTAACGCCCCAAGAAAGTCCGATATTTATAGTACGGCAAAACGAACCGTGAAGGGAGTGGTTCCCCTGAGCTCACAGGCGGCACCTTCAAACGGTTCTATCCATCACTGATGCCCAACGGCAGATCAGAGCTTTTAAAAACAAAAACGTCAGCACTGCTGGAGAAGAAACAAAAGCTACCAGATATCATTCACGTGTACATTCCCTCATAAAAATATGTTTTTGTGAAAACCCTCCTCTTGTGACTTGCCTTTTGTATTTTACAGCATAATCCTGGGGGAACGTTATTCTAGTAACACCCAGTTGACTTGACTTATGCCTAATATACCAGTGTCTTCATGGTCCAGAACATGATTTGGAACAGACCTCCATGTGCCCTTCCCAAGGCTAAGACATTACATAATCATCTTTCTTCAGGGGTAGTCTTCAAACAGACAACCTCATTCATGAATCGCTCCAAGGAGGAGGAAGGGGATCGGAGGGAGAGCGAGAGGAAGGGTTAAGGCTCCAGCAATGCAAATGATTGTTCAGGGAGGCCAAAAAAGCAGATTAACTCGATCTGTGCTTTTGTGGGAGCAAAGAAAAGCGGAAGAGCGATGTCACCCTGTGCTGAACAGAGGCAAACGGCTATCGAATGGCAACGTTATTAATGATTATTCACCGCGTGAACTGTGCTGTGGCACAACAGAGCACAGAAAAAGTCAAAGCGAAACCATATGTTCAAAAAATGAAAGGCCACACAAGCAGGTGTCCCACTCTGTTCACCTTAAGTCATCTGTCACATTGCTTTTGTTTTTAACTCTATGCATCATACAAACAGCACCAAAGCCCTCCAATCGCCTTCAGCGATTCTTTCCACAGACCACACGTCCTTTTTGTGTGCTTTCGTTGACAGCAGTGTAAAAAAAAAAGAAATAAAACATACACTAAAAGATCATTTACCAGTGACGGCAATGAGAACTACAGCATTTATTGTCATTTATAAGCACTGAACTACAGCAGACTCTTTTGTGCAAAGCAACATATAAGTGAGGCAAATCTCACTTTACAAACATACGGCTGTCAAGGAGTCGACTAGGCATAAGTGCAGCTAGGCTGAGCTTCCAGTGAATGCCCAGGTACAAGTGTAAGCAGGACTGGAGCAGGAGCTACAGAACATCTTCTAATTAAAGCAAGAACCTAATCAGCCTACTATTCAAATAAGCAGAAAGTGCAGCATTAAGAGCATTCATGGTAAGGGAAGTGATATTAAACTAGTAGAAGTATTTCTGGACAACCATAACAACCACGACTTCTGAGACACACAAGAGCAGGGCCTCGAGCTTCCACTGAACACATGCGCAGAGAGCACAGAGGCAAAGTCATGCTTGCATGGGTGTGGATTTGTCAAAAAGGATCCTTAAATACGGTTAAACAGCCTGCACATTTTTACAGTGGCAGAGCAGAACCTCCCTGAAAATCAGAACCAGAACGGGCCATTTTCTCCCAGCAAAACCATCACTAGGCCATACACGCACACACATGAAGGCGAACTACGCCACGATTCTGGCTTGGGCACAGATGTACAGTCATTCTGAATACCACATCTGACAGCTCCCACACTGACTGAAAAGCATTTTTCATAACAAATGATTTATGAGTGTATGCATTTGCATACAGCCATAACACACTATGCGGTTAAATAAAATTACTAATAAGTCCAAAAGAAGTGACAGTGATGGCCAGTTCGGTCACTGATTGCCAGCCCAGCCTGCTTTTGACCTTACTGGCTGTTTCCATAGCGACAGCTCACAGGGTATTGCTGGACGGTACATGAACTTCAGGCCGCACCAAGGATTTCAATCAACAGTCATCTGCAGGATGCGTGATCCGGGCAATGTGTGCCACTCCTCAGCAACCCCTCCGTCTTCTCACAACAGCTGAACCTCAGAATGCAAAACATGCACCCTCGCTGCCCCCCAACAGCACAACACACCCATCTGCTGAACTCCTCCCAGATCGTGGGGGGTTGTATGAACGACTGAGGTCACATGCTCTGATGGGAGATCCATTGATTTGATTCTTAATACCATTTGGAAAGTAAAAATGGATGCTAAGATTTTTCGCATATGTCTGTTCAGGTCTCATATTCAGTCCACCAGGACACCAATAACAACAGATCCATAGTTCCACTGCATGTCCTGCATCATGCCTACAGAAAACAGCTGAGATTCCTTTAGACTTTGCAGAATGACCCTGTTCTAACTCAAGCCACTCCTCTGTAGAGAATGACAGCCACATGCACCCAGAGCCAAATTTATCCAGTACTCCAGGGAATAAAATTTTCCAAACATTTGCTGATGGTTGTTCCTGAATGGGTCACAGTTATATCAGAGACACATTAGAAGAAAATTAGGCCAGGTTTGCTAAACACTAATCTTTTCTCTGTGAATTTGGTCTAAAATCCCCTTTCAATCTTACACAATAAAAATGCTTTTTAAATAACATTTAGATAGTCTCTCTCCTAGCAGGGAGACTAAGGAAGGTCCATCAAAGATTCCGGAAAGTACAACAGTGGCTAACTGTATCACAAATCCAGTTAAGATTTTTTTTGTTTATTTACTAATAAACATTAAAAATTATAAATAGAATAAAAATATTCTTTAATGGATTTCACCATTCAGCCTTTTTAAACATATGTAGCTGGCTATGTCACGGGGTATGTAAGATATTGAGGGAATCTGTGAAAACATGCCAGAACAGCAATGCAGTGGTTATCTGGATCTTGGGCTTCCTCAAGCTGAATTTGGAGCCCACCTGCCAGTTCATGACCCCCCCCCCTACCCCCCAGTGTCACCACCCTCAAAGCTGGGGGCTTTCCACTCAACGGTCACAGAAAAAGGAGGCTGCGATGCCCACAAGCTGCCTAACAGCACTGGGGATTACAGCCTGGGATTGCTGACTACATCAGCCCCTGGCACTCTCAGTGTATAAAAGGCTGCAGCAAATCTAGAATCAAGCAAGCCATTCACGCCATCAAAAAAAGCATCTACACTGAACAGCACTTCAGCTCTCTAAAGCATGACTTGTTCGATTTTTTTAAGGCAAAGTACAAGTTTACATTCCTCTTACAGGACTATAGCAAACCCGACGATTTCTGAACTGTACTGGCAGGACATTTCTTATTTCTAGCTTAAATATATACGCCCAGCTGAGCGACACCTACAATTACCTTAATCAAAAGGCCAGAGTGTTACCATCCAGGAAAATGTCGCCATCCTGGATGCTACTTACCTACCAGTGTGTCCCGACGGTCCGATTATAAAAGTAACCGTAAAACCTCCACGGTTCCCTGCCCTCCACCTAGCAGATCCTAAAAGTGGGCGACAGCACCCAGATGTGCCAGCGGAACAGGAAAAGCTGGATGTATCGTCTCACTTTGTACCCACGCACCCCTGAAGCTCTATCACCATCGCTGTCACCCCGCAGCAAACGGCACACCGCCGCACCTGTCACCGGCCCTCATTACAGTCAGTTAAACAGCCGCCAAGCCCAGTCAGCACCGCAAAGGCCACCCATACACACGGTGCGTCAGCAATTAATTTTTAATGCAAAAGTGGTTGTTTAAAGGAGATATTTCGTGTTTTTTCCCCCTATTTTTAAACAAACAAAACTAGTGGTGCTCATTTGGATGAACGCATTTCTAACCAGGCAGGGCTTTACTTGTCGTCCCGTCCCACAAAAGTGCACTTTAATAAGTGAACTGCGCAGACGCCCCCCCCAAACCGCCCGACTCCGGGCGCCGTGGACCCGCATATAAGCCACCTGGCTCCGGCCGCCGTAGACCTGCATAAACGGCCCGGCTCCGGGGGCTGTGGACCCGCGTAAGCCTTCCAGCTCCAGTGGTACGCACGCGGACTGGCTACAGTGCTATCCACGCGGACTGGCTGCAGTGCTCTGCACGCGGACTCACCTCCGGGCTCCGGCAGATGCGCCGTGACAGGACGCGGCTGGCAGCCCTGCGCTCCCTAACCGCTCGCGTCCATCACGAGGTAAACAGGCGAAAGCGGCGCTCCGAGGCTGCCGCGTCTCTCGACTTGATGCAGGACGAGGTGAAAAACAGTAACTGCTATGGTTTATGGCCACTCTTCGACACCGATCGTCCCGAATCAGCTTGGACCGAGCGCGTCCTCCCAGGCAGCCGTTAAACCCTCGTTCAGCGAGGCTCACCAGACCTGAGCTTTTGTATAGAGTAGAGAACCGATCCCAGATCAGCTCAAAGTTATATCCAACACAGAGAGCAGCACCGATCCCAGATCATCCCGCTGTGAGCTCCCATATGGAAATGATGACCGGCCCCTGATCAGCGCAAACTGAGCTTTTGTATGGGAGCCGATCCCGGATCAGTCCGCTGAGGTCATTGTGTATATTCCATGTTTACGCAGCTGTGTGGCGTTTCCTTAACATTCACTTTGTACTTCGCTTCGTATGTACCGGGTAAAGCAGTAAAAATCCACTTGGAATGAACTTATATTTACAGTTTCATTAACTTACATTTCATTAATCCGTTCATACATAATACATTTAATTAATTTTAGTAAATACATAAAATTTGGTTCTAGAAAAATAATCACAACGATTTGAACACCAAAAAACTTCAGCTGTGGTTTATTGATAGACTTCTCAAACGTCGCACACTTGTAACCACTACAGACTTAAAATCAATTGCATTTTATATAGGGGCAGCACAGTGGTTAGTAGCATAATCTTACTGCTTCAGGATTGGTGGTTTGGTTCCTGCCCTTGGCTCTGTCTGTGTGGAGTTTGCATGAACTCCCCGTGTTCACAGTCTTCTGAAGGTAAATGAATTGATGTCTCAGACTCACTCAGACTAGTGCCCACTGGCTTCAGGCTTACGCTACCCCCCCCCCCGTGTGACAAAGTGTATTTTTTAAACATATTATTTATAGAACAGTCCTCTTACAAACTGATGCCCAAATCGCACACAATAACACCAGACACTCAGACTTAGTGTCTTTTGAATTTGCTTTGAAATCATGGTGGTTAAATCTGGCAGACGGACAAAAATGTAAAGGTAAAGCAGAAACACTGTGCAGTGCGGAAAAAAACACCTGCACACAGGGGCAGTCAGCTGCATTGAATCTCATCCTGTAATTACGGCTGTCATCAGTACCTGAGCTTTTGTATAGAGTAGAGAACCGATCCCAGATCAGCTCAAAGTTATATCCAACACAGAGAGCAGCACCGA
>JAOYFF010000047.1:4433610-4460782 GCA_025773925.1 Cryptomyrus ogoouensis | reverse complement strand
TGGAATGAACTTATTTTTCCAGTTTCATTAACTTACATTTCTCACAGGGGCAGTCAGCTGCATTGAATCTCCTCCTGGAATTACGGCTGTCATCAGTACCCCCCCCCCCCCCCCAACAGGCAGTTATATTTACTTTAAGGCAAACAATCTGCAGTGATTGGAGGAGCGGTTTTAGCTACCTATACATATTTTGTAACTTCTCATCTACAGTCTAGGTAAAGTGCTTGAAACCTTGGCTTAGGTTGCTATCATGTTACTGATTCGTAAAATGCCAACAGAAAAATGTCAAATGTGACATTTTCCCACCTCAGTCTACTAGGACTGGCTCTGGTGACAAGATTCCTGCTTCTACACTATAGTGGCACTGTACAGGTGCCCAGAAGATAATGCAAGATCCCTGTGCAGCCTCTTTTACACATCTTTACTCACAGTAGAGATTTGGGCAGCCCTTCCGAAAGCACGTGCCATCAGAGTTAGAGGGCTGAGCTGGTGAGAGGCAGTATCCAGAGCAGAAAGTTAATACTTCAGCGATGCCAGCTGCATTTCTCAGAAATGAGCGGCCATTCCTGGTGCTTGTTGTGTACCTCCACTTAAATGCTGTAAATGGCACTCGATACGCAGTTACGGAAGATGGATGGATGGACCTTCACAGAAATGCTTACCATTCCTTTGAAGAAGGTCATCATGAAAATAAAATCTGTCGCTGGCTATATGGTCAAGCGCTGCCGGCATTCCTACGTGATTATAGGGCTTGCGGTTAGCTAATTGCAGTTGTTGCTACACGTAGGCAGGGGCGCTGCTAAAAATTTTGGGCCCCAAGAAACATATCATACTGGGGCCCCCAATCCAGAGCAAGTCAGTTATTTACCAAATTATTTAAGGCCCCCGTCACTCCAGGGCCCTTGGAATCGTCCTAACTTTTCCCCCCTTTACGGCGCCCCTGCACGTAGGTATGACTTTGATCGCGGCCATTGGGGTCCAATAGGGCCCCTCTTCTTCAGTTGCTACCTTGTGTTGTTTGAGACTTAGCAAAACCCCCTCAGATTTCAAATGACTGAGCTCACACAAGGTAGGCCTGCAGGGCTCGTTCCTGTCTTTACCTGCTGCAGAAATGCATTTCATGTGTCAGAGATGCCTAATTAGGTAAACAGCTAAAAGTAAATAGCTTATTTAGCGAGGAGACAGATCATCCAATACCATGTCCAAGATGCACGATGGTGCATGATAGTGTGTGAGTGCATGATAGTGCTTTATGTGAATGTGAAATATCCTCTCCTGACTTCAATGACTTTAATGCAGTCATTCTCTTACATAAATTATTTTAATAGGTTAAACTATTACTGCATAATTATTGCACTTGGAACTTTATTTGAATAGGTAATGTGTCTGTGTTACTTGTCTATAGTGTTACTTTGCTATTATATATCTAGCTGTCTATTGTCTATTTATTCTTTACTTAATACTGTTGTTCCTTGTACTGGGCGCGGTTAGACAAGTAAGCATTCCAAAACACTTGTTGCACATGGTTCAGAAATCATCGTGAATCTTGAATTTAATCTCCCAGGGGAAGTTAAGGTACTCTGCAGTGTTTGACCTGGTATCGTGCTGGAGAAGAACCACCAGGGAACTAGTTTCAAAAGTCAACAATCTCTCCTATAATCTAGTATCCTGTCACACAAAGACTGTCAGTAGATCCTCCTTTTTCTGCATAAATCATCACCAGGACAATCATCACACTGAAATACTGTACTCTGGACTTGAAGAAGATCTTATTTCACAGGATCCAAGGAACTTTGTGTCTACACATAAAAGGCAGGAGAAAATGGATTTATGACACCAGATCTGGCTCTTTGCATCTTCAGCATTGGTCATTCAATCACAGACCTGCAACATTAATATAACCTCTGTGTTAATCTATAACCAATAGGAGTAAGTCTCACAGTGATTACACTAACCAATAGGAGTGAGTCTCACAATGTTTACACACAAGTGCTTTCTGTAAATCTCAGCTGAATGGAGGACTGTAGTACATTGCTGTCCTGTTTCATCATTTTAGTATAACACTGTGCGTAAAAACTATTGAAAATAACAAAGAAAATGCCCTCTATAAAGGATGGAGATTTCAATGAGTATAACCTATTTTGGCTGATGTAGCACTTGCTGTTATCAAGAGTGACCTATTTGTACTGGTAGTTTATTTAAGTGTGTCGCCAACACTGGTCCTGACCTGTCCTGATCTATCCTGGCAGCTGCTCTGGGCAGCCTTTAACTTAGAAAGAAAAATTAAATGTCCTTTGTTTTTATTTTGTTCACAAATTATTCGAAAGACATTCATAAAATTAGATTAAGGTGTTGCTCATGGTCTTCGTGTAAAGATATGGCGACACACGGAAAATTTAAATTTTGGTTGTGGACGTCAATCGGTATGCTAAATGCAGGTTTAGGTTTAAGAGGAGCCACTGATTCTGCGTCGCAAATACGAATCACCCCCCCCCCCCCGGGAATCCGTGTGGTGCCCAGAAACTCCTCAGACACTCAGCTACCAGCACAAAGTCTTGGGACCCCTAGAGAAACTGGTCTCCTTTCCATCAGCGGTGTAAGTGTGCACCCGCGCGCTTGCCTGCGAGCATTTGAACAGCAAAAGGTCTCAGGAAAAAACCGAATGTCTCCCCACTCACCACCTCAGCGAACAATCACGCTGTAGGACGGGGATCTCAGAATCGTCCTGGATGCCATTGTCCCCACCACCCTTTCCACACCCTCATGCCAAGGGGTGTAGGAACCAGAGATTTAATTTGGCTTCATTTGTCCCCCCCAAAAAATAGATGTTTTGTATTTAAATAATTAAACTAAGTTCCTCCCAATATCAAACTCTCTCCTGCACTCTTGCTTATGCTTGTTTTGTTCTTTTATTCCACTTGTGCTAATGCCAAACAGCTCTCTACTGTTTCTGTTCTTCCTCAGAATTATGATGTCCGCACCTCTGCTCCCCTTCCCTCAGGACCCCCCCTCAATCCTCCCACCCATTCTTACATAGCTGGCCATTCCTCCTCATCTCGCTCCCAAGTCTAGGGAACCACAGGCAGCTCCTACAGTCTGGATGAGGGCAAGCAGAACCATCACCAAACCAAGACAGGAGGACCACAACCAGCACTGCGAACATGCCGATCATTTGCATGTGGACGCAACAGTTTACAAGGAAATGGGCCTTTTAATGAATTTAGTAATAAAATTGTAAATCGTAGTCTAAACAGCAAATAAATGCTTGAATATAATTACCTAAGATTATCTTAATAGCCATTGCCATGTTATCTTCAATGACTCCCACACAGAAACTGTTACATATTAGGGGTGTAATGACAAGAGTGAACCTTTTTAAGGTTTTTGGTTTCTTAAACAAACTGATTTTTAAATTACATGCAGGCAATGGCACAATCTCCTCCTGTCAGCATTTGACTGATTTAAATGTCTGCCTTTTCTCTTTCACGATTGCACACTTATGATTAAGCAACGCTCAGAACGGCTTAAGCAATTCAGAAATGCATGCAGTGCACCTCTCCGCACAGACAGCGATTCACGCCTCTATTTTCACACATTTATTTAACTGCTGCAGTGGTGGAATCATTATTATTTTTTTAAAATGGTGTCCTGTCACTCCCCTGGATATTTGCCAGCATTATAATCCTGTCGGCGCTATTGCAGAAGCTGTTATTGCCTGATTTTGCTTCTTCGATATGCTGAACATTTAAAGAAATCGAAATAAATGAGCAAAAAAAAAAAACGTGGCCCCTGTGCTTGAGATGTGCAGCCTACCTTCGGAGAAGAAGTCGTCTGCTTCCTCACACATGACAGCGCTCAGATCCTCCTGCACCATCTCAACCATGGCTGCCGCTCTCGGCTCTGCCTGTTTCTCAGCAGTTTCGCAAGCGTGGGACGGCTGGCTTTAACGAGCTGGGCCCCCACTTTGCCTCCAGCCAGCGCCGAAGCGAAGGAGCGGCGGGGTGCGTCTGGATACGGCGCGGGGAGCGGGCGCCTGTGTGCAACTCGCTGCCTGGGCAGCTCCCCTCCAGCGATAACCACTTTCACAACTTCCTTTGCGAGAGGGCGGGTGGCGGGCGAGAGGGACGGACTGCTGGTGATTAACAAGAATAATTAGCTCTCTGATTCAGCCGCCCGCCAAGCTGCTCCCAAACATCACCCAGAAACGGCTCTCCTGGAATCATGGGAAGTGGCTGAGTAGCTACAGATAGGCAGGTCACTTCAATCGGCATCCCCACTGAGGAAGGTGACAAGTTCATTAAGGTGAGGCAAAGCGTTAGCTTCTAATAAAGACTGCTGACCTAAAACCACGGTTTTTAAAGGCACCCCCCGGGGGTTTGACCCATGAGCTCATAGTAGGATTCTTAGGGGGATTCTTGTGCAAATTAAGGTAACAGAAGTTGTCACACACTAAGGGCCCTTCATGGTGATCCAGGTGATCATGTGACTTTGTCCGTCTAAATGAGTTCAGCGGCCTGAAATAGTAACTAGGCTGCATCAGATTGATTTCTTTGAGATTTCTTCCCCCGGGTGGGGCTCTTCCTCGTAAGCCCAGCAGAGCAGCCCTGATATCAAGCTCACAGCTGAAGGAATCATTTTGAGACGACTTTGTGCATAACTGCGAGCTCAGTGTACATTTCAAATGTCAAGGAAACTCTCAGTTGCCCTGAAAGCCTAATGTGCCCAGCAATGTGAAACACCACCTGGTCAGTCGTATTGCTCAGAATCAACCCTGTGTTAAGGATCCATTCTCTGCCCAGATCCTTTACTGCTGGAGACACTAGATTTTTATTCAAGAAATAAATATAGAGAATGTGCATGATTGACTGGCAAGATCACATGGATGACAGCGCAGTATGAGAAGGATGGCTGATCTTAATTCCTGCTATAAGATAACCATCATCTCGTGAATTAATAATCAGACTGGGGTCTGTAGGAGATGGAGATTCCCCAGATGCGTCAGTGAACGTCTGGTTAAGGCTTTACTGACCAAACTGGTGATTTATATTCAATTCATCCATTCATCCTTCTATCAGTCTGTCTTCCAACAGCTTAGTCGGGGCTCCACTACAAGGATGAATCCACACATCAGAAGGAAAAGATGCAGTAAGGATGACATTTACACTTCTCAGTTCAATTCCATTTGTATTCTAATCTGAAAAAAATAGAGTTTGGGGCATTGTTTTGAAAGCAGGTGTGAGGACTCCTCAGCCAATCAGTCCTATAATTAGTAATATAATTAGGGAGTTGCAACACAACCCACATACACAATGACCCTTTCCTTGGCCACTCCTGCCCTAATGCATCAGTCCCCTGAGACCAACTGAAATGGTTCATGCTTAACAAATAAGGGCACAACTACATTTATTGTGGAGTTTAGAGTGACAGGAAATTTTGCTCATGAAGATGCATATCAGCAGTATAGCAGTATTTATTTAGGAACTTGGTTTTAAAGAGTATTTATACATACATCTAGTCAGACATCTATACACATCACATTTTGTAAATACAGATTTACTGACTGTAATCTGTACTGACTTTCCTCATATATTTTTAAAAACATGTTTATTATTGTTGGTGTTATGTACCAGTATGGGGCTGTGGTGGCCTAATGGTTAGGGAAGTACACTTGTAATCAGAAGGTTGCTGGTTCACATCCCTGACCAGCAAAGTATCAGTGAGGTCCCCTGAGCAAGTTACTACTCCCCTGGTGCTAAACTAGCTGCCTCCTGCTATGTCACATATGGGTTAAATGCAGAGGACACATTTCATTGTGGCGTGTCAACAATGACAAACTTTCACTTCCACTACAGTGAATTGTGATTCTCATCATTTAGTTCCTCATGCATAATATCAGTAAGCAGTGCGCAGCAGCCGAGGTTAACGTATCCCTACAGTGAAGAGCTCCAAGGTCAGGGTGTAGGATGGGACTTGGTACAGTCAGGCTTCCTCAATGTCAACCGCAGTCACCAGTCGTCAGTGAATAAGAGGCAAACAGTCAAGAGGTAAAGTTTAACAAAAACAGTAAATGTGTCACATGCTGCTCGGCTTGCAGTAAACAATTCTAATCCAGCTGGCAAAACGAAGACCACTCACTGGAGGCAAGACTTCCCAGCAAATGTGAGTAACAGCACCTATGCATCAGACACACCACAACTGTTGTTTAAATTAAACTGTTCAAAAAGGAGGTCCTGTAAAAGGAAGACCAGTGTACAGCTACAACAGCATTATTCCTAGCAGAGACTAAACCCTTACATTGTCCTTTTCAATTTAAAAGCAGCTGAAACAGTTTGGGTGGCGTACAAATAAGAGCCTGTCAACATGTCTAACAGCAGACATGAAGAAAATAGCACGACGGCTCAAAGCACAGCCTTCTGGGTAAAAGCAGATAAGAAGTATGTCTCCTCCCAGCTCCCCCGCAAACCTCCTCCTCATAGGGCACATGGCGAGGGCCATCTGTGACGCAGCAGTTGGTTGCCATGGGAACGATAACGAGGGCAGCATCCTAAAGCAGAGTCTGGCACAGATTCATGTTCCTTTATGGTCCAGTAACGGATTCTGCACGCTGTCACGGGGGGCGGGGAGGGACATGTGACTGGCTGGCGCTGCAGCATTCTTCATGTCACTATGGCAACAGCATCACTGAGCTCATCCCTGCAGGTACGTCACTGTTTTAGGAATGAATGCAGAATGCGAAGGACAACAGCGGGAAAATGTCAGCGAGACGTGCTGAGCCTGTGATTTGCTGAACACAGACTTTAGGGAAGGCTTGGAGTGCATCTGGGATGCTCGGTGACATTTCTGGAAAAGGGGGAAGGGAGGAGGTGAACAATACAATGAAGAGGAGAACCAAGAAGACAAGCCTCTAGGAGGAGACCTGAACCTCACAGAGGCCCAGGAAATACATAAGGAAAAGCAGGCACTGAACTTAGCGTTTACGTGGTTTACATGCTGGCTTTTTGGTCGCGGATGAACACAGGTCTCCACTCTAGGCAGGCTTGCATTATGGCTTCTACACCAGCAACCATGTTCCCAGATTTGCCCTAGATTTAAAATTCCTTTCAACTGGCCAGTCAGCCCCCATCGTTGCCCGAGGTCCTTCAGTATCACAGTATCTTCCCCACCAGATAAACAGGGTGTTTCGGGTGGAGCTGGTTTGTGGTGAGAGCCTGGCTGACCGCAGCATCCGTTCACAGGGAACAGGTGACCGAAAAAGAGGATCTGAGGCCACAGTGTTAAGATAAACCAGATTACAGAATCAGACAAGAGCTGAAACTGCAGTTACAACATGGAGAAGGTATAGGAGAGGAAGAGGGAGAACAGGAACAGGAAGGGAGTGGCTGGCAGGAAGGGGTTTGGTCACCTCTCATGCAGTAATAGATGCACAAACCCCAGAATTTTGGTCACTGGACAATAAGCCCGTTAACCTGTAACCGTGATGCGATTGTGGATGAAGCTCCAGGCTCCAGTGTAACGTTGTCGCACCTCAGCATGTAGCTCAGGTGTGTCCACTCCAAGGATTTGTAACGAGGCACAATGTATCGGTTAGCATATCAGAGTACAGCCTGCGACATCGCTATTACACTGTTCTGGCCCACAGATTGGTTTCTCGTTTTTTTGCAAAAATTAAAAAATGATGTAATGTCCTTCTGCTGCCCCCTTGGTTGACAGCCTTCACTGCCAGCACAACTTAGCCAGTTAAAAATACATCGTTATCACATTGGTCAAAATTTCCATATCGGTGAACCACTATAAATCTGCTTGCCAATGAGCAGAGCCAGATATAATTCCCTGCCCCCCTCTATCTGGCAAATTGCAGGTGCCTGATGGGTCTATGCTGAAATCAGAGGTACGCGGCCACGTTCTGTCGCCGCACGTGCGGGAGATCCCGCGATACATGGCGCGCTGCAGCTGCTTAGCTGTCAAACATCGACAGCTTCAGAAAGTCCACCTCTTAGCTGTTGAAGTGACACGTTTGCAGACTCCTGTGCTTGCGCTCGGCGAATGGGCTGGTCTGTGAATCCTGTCATATTTCTAGACTTCTGACACTGAAGGAGGGATAGGATGGAGGAATGGGTTGGTTGAAAGAGGCTCAAACGGGATCCCAAGCAATGGTTTACCCCCTTATAAACTGACAGCCTCTCCCTACAGATATGTTTATTTCTGTCTCTGTCTTCGTCTTTGTTTCGCGACCCTTCAGAGACACATGCCACAGTAGAAATGGTGATGCACCCCACAGACCACGCACTGTGTAGGACTGTACAAAAGGTTCTCGAAAAGGCAGTCATTGTTAGGGAACTGTACCGAGCCGGCCTGCTGAGAAGTGTATGTGTGGAAAGTGTATTTCATAAGCGGAGTAGAAAGAAAAAAAAAAGTCGCTTCTTTGTAGGACAGATAGTTCTGCAGGCTCAGGATGGAAGTGGATTGCGTCAGAAAAAGTCCACGGACCATCAAACTCCAAAGCCTGTCATCATTTCTCTGCAGAGACCTAAAAGCGTGTCCAACATCCACCTCAAGCAATTATGCGCATTTAATTAGGATTAAGGCACAAGTGCATCGTTTTATCCTTGATTATCCAAACATGGCATCGCAGTGTGTTTACATCATCAGACCTTTTTGTAGCCTCATGTCTCAGACAAGAGCGGCTACATAAGCAGAGAGAGCAAGACTTCACATTTGGCCTACACGCGGAAAGCATACAGCCCTCAATGTGTATGACGGACAGAATGTAACGGTAATACTGGCATTGCCATCGGCGTTTTACAACTTTATTAATCTGTGGTGTGATGCCCCCTAGTGGCCACTTAAAAATGTCAGTGCTGAGCAGAGCCACATAGCCCAGCTTCACCTTGGAATTCAGGTTTGAACAGATAGAGGACCAGCAACAACAAACCAGCAATCACCTCTGATGGTATCGACACATCGAGCACATGCATGGAAAAATGTCCATGTGACAGATGTGAGCATCGGGTGAAAATGGCAGCGCTTCAGATACTGTGATGTGGAAGCTGGCGTGTAAGAGAGGGAGGTGAGACACACTCTGCCTGCTTGGAAAGCTGAAAATAGGCGCCGTGGCTCCTAGACGAGGCGGCTGGGTTACACAACACAGCTGTTCTGCTTTCATCCGCATTTCTATTTTTCATGCGCCGTCCTCACAGAACAGCTGCATTATGCATAAACAAAGGAATCCATCGATCAACAGGCCTAGGGTATGGAAGTGTGATTCTGGTAGGAGGTGTCACTGGGATGGGCCTGGAAAAGCAGGACATTGGGCTTAGAGGAATGTGACCCCCCCTCCCCCACACACAACCTGATACAGACAGCAACCAAGATCAATCAAATCAAGTTAACTGTCCAATCAGATGCTTCACAGCCACCTAAGCAAATAAAACCCAGTCTAGGTGTCTCTGTACAAGAGGGAGCAGGAGAGTCACAAACTGCACTCCCTTCAGGCAGGAAACCCAGAAGTCTGACTGTTTAGAGTCATCTCAGGTAGGCTGATAGCATGGAAACGCTCTACCATGGGTTTCGTCACAACTCGACACAACTTTTGAGATGCTCATCAAAGTCCTGAAGAATTTGCGTTTAGTCCGCTGGCCATTTGTGTCTAGATAATTGAAAATAAAATGAATGGCTACAGGCTGCCACCCCCACACCGTCGGTTAGTACACCTTTAAGTAATTCCGCGTAGTCTGTGTTCTCAGATAGCAGGAACCAGGTACCGTAGGTAACCCTGCACTGGGTCACACCAAAAGCCCCTGGATATAGAATTACAAGATTGGACAGGCCTGTCTGAAGAGCTTATCTAATAAGAGAAAAAGGAGCTCTTCTCAAGCCACAATGCCAGATTATCTTCTAACAATGCAAACATGTGAGCCCTAGCATGGGCTACAAATACAGTACAGGCAGAATATGCGATATCTAGTAATAATATATCTATGCAGAAGACATTGATACCAAACACAAGGTGGCTGCGGGAAGGATCAGTGTCCACAGTGGGGGGGTGTACACACACTCAAAGAAGCTGTTAAGAGAAACACAGACGGGCAAAGGCTGCCCCATATGTGGCCAAGCACATTGATTTACCCTGATGTTCATCTATCCACAAGCTGAAGTGGTCAAATTAAAATTTCACTGAAGAAACAACCAGCGCCGCTGATTATTAGTGAGCAGGTGTGAGAAGAGAGCCGACCCCACCCACACCATAATCCTAACCTCAGCCGCACCTTTGTGTTGCCCCACGACTCTCGTATTCACAGCACACAAGCACCAGGTACCTACTACTGAACTCTCTCCGGCGGGTCTGGGGCCTCCAAGGCCGCTTGTGGATCCAGCGCAGTCGACGGGACAGATCCATGGCCTCTCGGCGGCGCTAGAGCAAAGCAGTCAGCTACTCGCATCACCCCACAGGATGTCGCCTCCCGAGCCAGGCCCCCATCCCCAGGGAGCCGGGGCCAGGGCCGTGAAGCCTTTGAGGTCACCCCCTGCGGGGGCAGCGGTTTGGGCATGGAATGGAGAGCGGGCGACCCGTGCGTAGCCGGGAGGCGCAGTCAGAGCTGACGGTGAGAGCACAGGTCAGCACTCCCATCAGTGTGCAGCACCTGATCGGGGGCAGCGCCAGGCAGAGTGTAACACAAGCCTTAATGGGAGGGGTGAGAGGACAGGGAGCCGCACGGGACGGGGGGGCGGGGGAGAGAGATAGAGGGGGGAGAGATGGGAAAGAGGGCTGGAGAGAGAGAGAAAGGGCGGGGGGGGGGCAGGGGTGCCTGAACACACAGGGCACAGTCAGTCATGATCACTATAAACATTATTAACAGATTATTCACATAGAGAGGCCTGCCTTACAGGCCTGCCATTAAGCCTTACCTGCATTACAGGCCTGACATTAAGCTACATAACTTCCTCTTAAACAGTTTTCATATCAATAGCTCCTTATCCCTGCCAGAACCACAGAAGCCCAGGCCATTTAATAACTCATCAATTACAATATAAATTGTTTCCTCGACCTCATGTAAAACATTTGGCCTCATTGTGCTGTATATTTGGTTTACCGCTGGTAATTGTCCGGAGATTGTCGGAAGTGCCAGGGACAGGATTCAGAGAGAATGGAAAACGACACTAGTGACCCCCAGTGGCCAGTCAGGTCCAAGGCAGCCCTTTGAATCCTAGATGTCACAAAACAACTACAGATCATTTGTTTACATTCAATTTTTGCTTATTAACAGAGTGCCAGCAAAGCACACCAGCCATGTGTTATATACCAACTGGAAGGATGACACTGGGAACAGAACAAACAGGAATTTAACATGAGAAATCACAGCTGCCTTTCTGGGTCCACTGTGCAGACAGGGAATGACCAACGGGAGTTAGTACTACTACACTAACAGATTACAGATCACCAGGATGGCGTTACCAGCTTCCAGATCCTCCACCAACTGCACAAGCAGGCAGTTTATCAGAGGTGTGTGGCCTCTGTGCCCCCTACGGTCAGCAAACCAACACCGCTTGGAACTTTCCCCATCACGGGTCATTCCAGAGGGTTCCCCTGTACAGATCGCCGATGCACAGACTCCCTCTCTACCTTAAGACTCGTAGTTAAACAGTACTTAAATTTTTTTAAACCTAAATGAAACTTGAAATGCATCAAAATGACTCATCACTACAAGTTTTATTCTTGCTTATGCATTCATACTGTCCCTGTGAAATGCATTAAAACTCCGCTATTCATGGACTTGCTTCTTGCACAAATCTTACCTAGTGAGTAAAGTTTTGGCAGCAGCACAGTAACAAGTCAAAATACAAAAACACAGGACAGCAATCAAAGTGTCATATAGGAATATCTCAGCTGCCAAGAAAATGAATGTCTGGTGAGAGCTACTAATGAAACATTAGGATTAACATTAAAGCTGATGGAAAAACATGACTTTTAGTGCAAAACTGACCCTTTATTGAACTGTTCACTTTTTTCCAGTTAACTAGGTTAACGCTGAAGGTGATTGAGCAAGGTGCAAGGTGCGATTTGGACAGAAGGAGGCAGAGCTGGGCTCCTGCAAGGTGCGATTTGGACAGGAGGAGGCGGAGCTGGGCTCCTCCAGGCTCTGTCTATATTTAAACCCTGTATATATATGTGTGTATAAAGGTAAGCAAGTATTATGTAAGTAGTATTCCAGGGTACTTGTCCAAATGAAAAGCAGAATTTCTTTATTATACTTTCACCAGCATAAATCAACTTTACAAAGAAGAAACAAATCAGGTACAGAACAGAATGACAAACAGCCCAAAGCAAAATCTTTTACATTCATCTGCATAACCTACTTTGGACTGAGATGCATAACACAAACGTAAAAAACAGCAACAACAAACTGCAAATAACAGGCTGTAGCAAAACAGCTTTAAAAATAACCTGAGTAGCATCTTTAATATCGTCAGACAGTCACCGGCACTAAAGCTGGGTTGGCTGAATAACCCCTGGGTCTCGCCATCTGTCTGTTTGCTTTTAATGGCTCAGGACACTGAAATATACCAAAAAAAAATCTCTTCTAAAAACATTACAGTATAATCTTCCCATTAAAAAAGACAATCCAGTTTGTGGAGGACATCACAACAACCAGAACAAGGATGAACTGATCACAACCCGGCAGGACATAAAGACCTAGGGGGCCCTCAGCTGGCAGTAGAGTGTATTACAGTTTCCCACACTACCCATAACTGCATGTGCTTAAAAATGGCTGCACATTCGGTACCAATGAATGAAGCAGCCAGAAGCAGCCATGCTAATATAGCAATTAAGATCAGTTCCTAATATAGGAGAGCTTCACTCTCAGTGTGCATGTACAGCTGCATTTCAAATCCATTTTAATAAAAAAAAAGTTAAAGGAAATAACCCGTCCCACAGCCCCCCCCCCCCCCCACCCTGGATAGTCCCCTGTCACCAAAACACGAGCACACTGCTCACGGTTATCAGGTTATCAGCTGTCGGGTAAATTATCTAGCAAAACAAAATGGGCACTGGATAGCCTGACTGTCCATTGGTGAGGTTCACGGCCGATCCTCACCTTAGGCATTAGTGCCAAGAACCATGAATAATAATTACAGCACTAATTAGAAAGTAATAATTTGGAAAATGAGGAAGGAAGGTTTGCAGTTTTCCAAAGACATGGCGTTCCTCCAGGATCGACTTCTGTCACTAAACACTTCCTGTGAAAGTGGCCACAGTGACTCTCCTTTTTTCAGGTGGGAATGTTTCGCCGATGCTGGATGTATTTACAGGCACTTAAAGGAACCAGCTTTCTGGCTTTTATATTAATTGTACCTAAAGTTTTGTTGCAGACACAAAGTATTCCATCAAGCTAATCATGGCAGCAGCAAATCATTGTGCATCCTTTAAAAAAAAAAAAAAACAAAAAAAACAATAGAGATTGCTTGTCAATGGTATTATGGAAACATGGACGCTGTGTCTGTCGTAGAGAGACTTCAATAAAATGCCCTTTAACCTGGAATCGGGCCAGTACTCAGCAAACAATCCAGTCAATAGAGTAAATACGAACACGCTGCATGAGATCAGTGGGGTGGAATTCCAGGCCAAGATAACCAGCAGTTCTCAGGATCAACTCTCCTTATTATCTGGAGGATTATCCAGGTCCAGGTCCGGATCAGCCACGCAGCACAGAAACAGCTTCTGGGTGGTGAGCGAGATGAAGCCTGCAAAACACACACAGACACAGACACACAAAGAGGTGAACACCAAGGGCCCCCTTAGTAACACAGCTCCTAAACTGCGTGTCCCACTTCAGGGGAAGCATGCAGCGCCGCAGGTCAGGACGCTGTGTCTGCACATCGCTAGGCTGAGGGTGATGTCACTGATGGGCCCTTAAGCTTCAGTTACTCTGGGGACCGGCTGATCCTGTTTTCTCAAAAATGTGCTACACAAGTGGTTCACATTCCTGTCCAGGATTGAAAACCACAGCTTTAGACAAAAGCATCATTATTTACAAAAATGTAAATAAAATGTAAAAGCACTGCTGAAATTAGGGGCTTTGGATCACGGTAATGAACATCGAACATATCAGCGAACAAAGGACCCAAGCTGATGGGTATAATGCATGCGGTTACATCATCAGGCTACATGAAACAAACAAACAAGCAAGCTGGGGCCTGTATCACGAAGCAGGATTTCTTGCTAAGCTGGATAACTTGTCAGATTTAAGGTAGTCTGGGCTGAATGTAAGTGAACGAAGATGAAGTCCATTTAAATTGTGGTGCTTTGTATCTGATAAGTTATTTAGCTAAGCAGGAAATCCGGCTTCGTGACAGACGTCCCTGGGTTTACATCCAAGAGGAGTCCTCTGGCACCATCAGCAAACACGCAACAGCACCAGCTGCTAAAATTCACTTTGGAGCTCAATCTGACCACTTTAAACTCATTACATTCGTATACAAGATTTATGTTTCCTTTATAATTTTTGGGGTGTCAGATTTTGTGATGCTGATCGCAGGCCTAACTTCAAAGTTTTCACATCAAGGTTTTTGAGAAATGGCCAAATCTGTTATAATTACTGTAAAATGTTTAAAACACGAGTATTTAGCATAAGACTGGTCAACAAGGAATTTTTTTCACAGAACATCTAAGGAGTGTCATGTACTTTTTAATGCCAATTTAAGAAATGCGCCAAGAGGCCCAGTCGGTACTGACAGTGTGAACGCAGCTAAGCAGCCCCATCAGTATGGAGCACGAGATCAGTGACCCACGAACACCAATCCTTACTACAGCCTCCTTGTGTTTGCTATCAATCTCTTCCACATAGATATATTATTACTAGGTATTGCATATTCTGTTTGTACTGTATTTGCAGCCCATGCAGGGACTCACCCATAGTTTTTCAGAGATGTCATTTTTAGCCTATATTGATAGCATATAATTCCTTATTAAGACTGTATGTGCATATTTTAGAGTAAGTTAGGAAAAAAAATCAATTTCTGAACATTTTTAAGACTTTACACAAGGGTGCAAAGTGCTGTAACTCTGTTTTGCCAGAGTTTACAGGCTGTAACACGTTTGGACATGTTGAGACAGGATCCTGCTCTCTCTCTGAAAAGGAAAAACAATATCAAGGCGAATGGAGTCCCAGTATGCTTGCTAACATCCGCTGGATCCTTCAGAGGGATGTTCCTGAGGCCAAGTGCAGCAGAAAATCACACACTTCTACCTTTAAGATGAGTCCTTCCACCATGCACATAAACTGTAAATATACATGTAGCGTAAGGTTTAATTGCGTGCCACTGAAAATTCTGATTAGGTATTTGAATTCAGTACAAACAATACTGTAAGATTCACTAATGCTGACTTGTGAAACAAAATGAAAGCAGACATTTGTTGACCAGTGTTATTTATCTGTTTATTTCCACTTTATTCCACCCTTTTGTGCTGCTGTATTTATTTTTATGCTGTATTATTATTGCATTTTTTATATAATCCCTTGTGTCCACCCCCCCGCCCCAATTCACACTGCCCCGTGTTTTACACATCACTGTGAAAACCCTCCCCTTGCCACTGGCGGTTTGTATGTTGCACCAGGGTCTTGGGGGAACGTTATTTCATGTCACTATATAGATGTGTATAGATGGTATGACTGTAAAGTCTACTTGACGTGAAAACTAACCCAGGGCACAGACGACAGCACCCTGTCTGCTCCCAGGAGTTAACGGGGCTTTAACCAGATCACAGCTGTGCTCAGAGTTGGGTCTCTTCTCTTACCTAGAAGTTTGCCCAGGAAAGCAGGCCGGGAGCTGGCTGGCAGATACACGCAGAGGAAGTAGACTGGCACGGCAGAGAGGGCCACTCCGATGCCCACTAGTGAGTTGATGGTGTCGCTGTAGAGAGGCACCACCACCAGGAACACACTACATACGCAGTAGACGACTGGGAAAAACAGGCTCAGCTGCGGGGGGGGGACAGAACAGCAGGGAGGGGTTTGTGAATGGGCCTCCTCTCGTACTAAACAGCAGCATCACAGTTACGCTCCAGAATTAATGTTCTAAAGTACATGAAAACAAACAGGAATGCTCCGATTCAGATGGCCATCAGGTTTTTGGAAGAAGGTTAGGTTCCTCACAGAGAACTTGCCAAACCACCATCAGCTAGAACAATGTTTCCCTGTCTGGTCCTCGTGGATCCACGGCCAGTCCATGTTTTTGTGCTCTCCGAGCTCCCGGAAGGATTCTTTGTGTCTGTCTGTGTGTCCCCGAGGACCGGATTGGGAAACACTGAGCTAGAACCTCAACAGTCATCAGGATGGCACTTTACTCACACAGCTGAGGGAGGTCCCTAACCTCTAAACCAGCAGTTAAGTATCTCTTACAGATCCGCTATGGAGTCTACACTCCCTGGCAGCATAATACCTTGGTCTGGTAGCTACCTAATTCACTTGGTTCTATCTCCAATAAACTTCTTGCACATGTAAACACTTTATCCTGTTATTTATTTTTATCTTAATCCTCCTGTATTTATTTGCCACTACAATCAAGAGAGAGTATAAAAATTTCACAACACTCTGTACGCATGACAAAAAAATCTTGAACCTTACGACACGCACTTCTCACCCGACCCGAGCTCTCACCTTGACTGGACGAGGCATCTCAGGCATCTTGACGCGCAAGTAGATCTGGCTGGCAATGGAGAGGCCAATGAACAGCCAGTAGTTGAAGCTGAAGTAGTTTATTAGTTGGAAGACGTCCTTCACACACAGATATATGAGGGACATTCCTCCCTGAAAGGAGAGAGACAGTGCAGTCGGAGTCCGTAACAGGGTTAGGGTCAGGGTTAGGGTTAGGGTTAGGGTCAGGCACTGCCCAGTTGCCCCTCTGAGTCCATGCACTGCAAAGATCTCTGGCCGCCGAGTTGAAACACTTACGTTGAAAAGCAGAGCGGGAATGGGAGTATAGCGCTTGACGTGGATCATGCAGAGGAAATTAGGGAGCTGGCCCTCACGAGAGCCCACGAAGAAGAGTCTGAAATGGAAGAGATTCACGGGCTCAGACCCCAAGGTGACCCGACTGACTCACAGTGGCTTAACACTGTGTGTATCTGAGAGTCTCGCCATTACGGACGTGTATCTGAGAGCAGGGCTGCTGGATTATGGCAAAAAACATAGTCATGATTATTTTGGTCAATATTAAGATGACAATTACTTAACACGATTACTCATTGACTTTGGAAATATCATGCAGTTATTGAAATTTTAAAGAACCCTGTCTTCTTAATAGTGAATTTCCTTGAAAGCTAAATATAATTCATCTGAGAAACAGATAAAATGGGAAAGTGGTGTGCTGGATTTATAACAAGGCAAAACGAGAGCATCATTGCAAAATATAATGTGGCACGATAATCATTCTCTCTCGATTGTTTTGTTTTGATAATCGTTCTAAGCCGAAATTGTAATTGAAATTAAAATTCAATTATTTGCCCAACCCTATCTGAAAGTACTGCCATTACACAGTGTGTATCTGAGACCACCACCCACTCACGCCAAGCTACTATAAATATTTATTTTTCAAACAGTCACACTGCTTTGCAGACAGATGTGTGTCAGCCGACCATATCATTCGAACATGGCGCCGTAGCTGAAGCTGCCTGGTTCCTTCCCAGCTTTCTCTCACCTGGAAGCTGCGATTATCGAGGAGTTCAAACCACCGTAGCAGGAAATGGCCACAGAAAGCGGAATCAGCCACCTGGCATAACCCAGAACGTCATCAGCGAATGTCTGCAGAAAGACCAGCAGCGGGTGGCATGTGGTCAGAGGTTTGGACAGAGAACGATCACTGGAGACAGCGAAGGTCCACCTGCTTCACAAAACACGCCATCTGTGACTTATGGATCAACCTCTCAAAGGTATAACTCAGTCAGAGAGCTGGTGAATGTCACCTGGCTTCCACCCTTATCAGGCATCTGAGTATTTAAACACCTTCTACAAACAGGACACACCCGGACATACACTGGTCGGCATTTTGTACTCACGACGGCGACAGCTTCGCTGTTGAGCACCGCGTCCACATCCATGACCGTGTAATAGGCTACGTTGGTCAGGATGTAGATGACCGTGACAATGGGCATGGAGATCGCGATCGACAGCGGAAGGTTCCTGCAATCAAACATGGGACAGAGACATATTAAAATGATAATAATAATAACTATCAAACAATACTGAAATACAGAAATATCATTTACTCAAAAAAAACAAAAAAACAGCACTTCCACATGATTGAAAAACGAGAAGCCAAACACTCTTTGTAAACGAGGTTTTAGTGACACAGGGCTGGAAACGCAATGCGCCTACACCTGAGGCAAATCATTTAGACAAAGGGGAGAACAAAAAGTTCAACACTAGCCTGCTGGCTAGTTTTTTTTTTTAAAGGGCGTGTTTGACTACATTTTTCACTAAACTAGCCCAGTTGGCTAGCACCAAAAATTCTGAAGTCTGTAAAGGCCACCATTCTACTACCTCTCTGGGTTCTTGATCTCTTCGGTGATGAAGTTGAGGGTGTCCCACCCAGAGTAGGAGTACAATGCAGAGTACAGGGCAAGGGCCAAATTCCCGGCATCCACCTTGGAGTTCTGAAATGACTCCTCAAAGTTCTCCACCTTGCCTGGAAGAATCCATTATCACGCAGTGAGTTTTTCAGAATGGTAAGAAGACTGTTCGGCAAGGATGTGTATATGCGACGCTGTGGGAGAAAAGCCACACATGTGCGCTAAAGGCTCACCTTGACCCAGCTTGACCAACCCTGCAATAATGATGACGATGAGCGCTAAGACCTTGGCCACCGTGGAGACCACCTGCAGGATGGCCCCCCACTTCACCTTCATGCAGTTGACACAGGTCAAGAGCGCTGGAGGGACATGAGGACCATGTACGAGTTAGCTTCTGCTCAGTGGGGCTTGTGGCCCTTGCTGTGCTTGGTCTAAACATCAAGCTCAAGGCAAGTCAAGGATGTTGTGACAGGCCAGACTCTGCTAAATGGAGTCAGAACTTCCAGACTTGCAACCTTGCCACTTTTTACAGGTTGGAGGGGAGATAAAATGTGGGTCAAAACTGGAAAAGGAGGTGAAAACCGAAGACATCTTCCAGCATCAAATCCAGCCTCGGGATTCCCTTTGTAAAGATGTATAAGTGTCATTGAAAGAAACACCAAAAAAGCTGAAGACAACAGTGCCTTTCCAGTGCTTTGAGATGTCACACCTTAGGTAGACAAATCCAACATTTCATAGTAGGGCTGACACTATAGATGATATCAGTAATCTACCCATTAATCTGAGGAGTAATCGAGTAATCATTTATATAGACACACAGCATGCAGAGCTGTGTGTGTGATATATATACATATATCACACACACACACACACACACACACACACACACACACAGGGTGAACATGCAAATCACTGGGCCTCTCTGCCTCTTGGCTTGCATTGTGCGATGCAAATATCGCCATGGCAGTTCATGTACATGTATCACTTTTCAAAAACTGCGACAGTCTGCAGGGTTCAAATCAGCAACAAGTTGCACTAAAACATTTTAGGTCGTAGGAAACAAAACTTAGCAAGCTTTGCAATTGTAATGATTTAAAAAATTATACAAAAATGAATGGAGGAGGAAAGCGAATAATGACTGGACACGCGAAGACGTACATCTTCCGCTGTATGGAAATATTTTGTATTCCAGAGACAATGTGAAGCAAAAACAAGTGATTGGTTGGCATTGCTTTGTATCTGTTTGCATCGCTGATGACGACATCACCAACTTAACAGACAAATATCGCAAGGTGATCTTCCAAAATCACTCAGCCCTACTCAAAACACAATATATTTATAAAAATTTATATTATATGGTTATTATGTACCGTATTATGTAATTCTATGCAGCGATGATGATGATGATGTGGTTAAGCCACAGAGCTAACCTTTGTTTCAGCAGCAATTACTTTGACATACGGAAAAGTAAATGAAGCAAAATCATTTATGTCGGGGTGCTGATAAAGACAGGTTAGGCTATTTAGAGAAGTTAATTGGCACATATCTATAGCTAATTTCACATTATTGAGCGATTCTGTCAAACCGGAATGTCTTCTTTTAAGGTGTAGTTGCACTGCAGCCCTGCGGTGCTGATATTTAAGTTCTGCTTTGCGATACTGACAGACGACTGCATTTTCATTCACTTTTAATGGGAAGTGCTTCCACACAAACGATGGCTTATCGCTCTTTTTTTGAACCCTCATCCTGTATAATCCTTCCTCCATACTGCTGAGTAATCAAGGAAGATGAATATTTAAAAAGCATCATTTAAAACTGAGTAATCGAGTTTAATCAGGTAAATCACGACAAACTGTATTCCCTAGATGCTTGCCTGCCGTGCCCAGCAACACGCTCCTCCATACTCCACCCACCTGCATTTCAGTCACTCCTGCCGTGCCCAGCAACACGCTCCTCCATACTCCACCCACCTGCATTTCAGTCACTGCATAACAGGGCCAGCCCCATCTATTCATTGCAGAAGTTGATTATCTGTGTTGTCATTTTTCATTGTCCTTCCCATTCTGACAGGTCTAACAGGTCTGGAGGGCTAAGCATTAGTACCTAAGCATGGCTGTTCCATTATCTCAGAAACAGCCACCCTCCTGCTATATTCACACTAGGGGTGGGCGACGACATCTAAAACAATTATGGTATTTTTCGCTTTTCGGGCAACGATGACGGTACTATATCACGGTATTGCTTTTTTTCCCCAAGTTTTGGGTGGAGTAGCATGTCTTGTCCCTTTATGTAAATAAAACTATTTTGATAAGTACATTGAATGTATCATTTTCAACTAGGGGACATGGGGGAGTATCAACAGCATTTATTTTGCAAAAAAAACCTGAAGATCTAGATAACTTTTACATGTTACAACACCAGTTCTGCTGCCAATAGAATAACACTTTTATGGTCACACGGGGCTGCATAATACTGAAATTTGCTCAGTGTTGGATGATTTAAAACCGAACCAGTTCAAAATAACAGGTTTTTTTTACTCCTCTTTACCAACCTTTCTTAACTTTATTAGACTATATCTAGCTTAAGTGGCTGCTTCAGGGATGGTGCCATAAAAGCCATGAAATTAAGGATCTTATGTGCTCCTGGGAAAAAAACACAACCCAACTTGTGTAACTTCGAGTTGAGTGTTAAAGTTTTTTCTCAAAGCTCAACAGATCAGAACTGCTAACAGATGTGTAGCTCAGTGGTTTAGGAGTCTGTACCAACATACAGAAGCGTGTGGGTTCAAGTCTCCATGGAGTAATGCCACCACTGGTCCTTCGAGCGAGGCCCAAAACCCCCACTACTCCGGTGATGCTAGCTGACCATGCTCCCCGACCCTCACCAGTACATTGCATCTGCTAAACAAACATTAAACTGCTTATACAAGCTGAAATGACCGAGCGGACCAGATGTAAGATAGCAAGATAGCTAGCTTACAATTTAACAGCCCAGCAATTGGGCATACAGAAATGAGTGTTTTACAGCCTTAGATCTTATCAGGTGCTCGATATCAACAAAGATGCAACCATCTCCAACCACTGAAATTCCAGGGCTGAACAATCTGTTCCAAGATCTTCCAAACGGCCAGATAAAAATCAATCTGTGTCAACCAAACCTACCGTCGAGGGACCATAAACGTTTAAAGGTTAAAAATGTTGCTGTTTAAAAAAAATTGATATCAGCCATTCTTAATTCCTACACAACTTATGCAGTTGAATTCCAAAAAAGTTTGTCTTTTAAGTTTCCATCCATCCATCCATCCAATCCCTTATCCAGTACAGAGCAGCTGTGTGCCTGGAGGTGCCAGTTCACCATACACTCACACACACCATTAGCAAACTAACTCACCTAACTACAAGTTTTTGGGGTAAAACTACAGTAGAAACCCATACAGTACAAGGAGAGTGTGCACACCCTGCGCATATGGTGGGGAAAGGGTTAAAATGCGCAGTCCCGCAGACGTGAGCCTGCCGTGCTGTCTGAGATTTCAGAAAGCATCAAAAAAAGGCTAAATGTTTTGGTGGCAATATGGCAGTTTTGTTGCCTCTTAACGGTATGGCTAAAAGTCTATTACATGAAGCTGGAAAACAGATCTACTAAAATGATTAGCTACTTCAACTGTGCAAACTCAGTCAACCACTAGCTCCTCGAGTCTAATGAAGAGTTCAGTAGTAGTAATGGCCAAATGAAGCTTCATGAACAATTTACTGTTTATTTTGGGCCCACTAGATGGTGCTGTTAGTTTCCATATGGGGCATGCTTTGAACAGAGAGCACCATCTAGTGGGGTCAGAAAGTACAGCAAATGGTTCATGAAGCTTCATTTGGCCATCGCTACTCGGTAGTAACAAAATCCAGTATATCTTAGTGGACTCAGCAGTTTTTAACCTTGCTGAGCAGGTAAACTTACATATGATGAGGGCGGCTATGAGTCGTACGGCAACATAAGGGGCGAAACAGGTGGGGTAGAAGGGCTGGACCAGGTAGGTGGAGAAGGTGAGGGCGATGACAGCCTGGCAGGCTGGCTCCACGATCATCAGCGACGTCCACAGGCGGATGAAGGCCAGGAAACCGCCAAAGGACTCCAAGATGTAGGCGTAGCTAGCGCCCGACTTCCGGATGGTGGTGCCCAGCTCGGCGTAGCACAATGCCCCGAAGACTGAGAAGACGCCCCCAATAACCCACACCACCAGCGACAGGCCGAAGGATCCTGTGTGGAGCAGGACTCCCTTTGGGGAGACAAAGATGCCAGAGCCGATCATATTGCCCACGATGAGGCAGACCCCATGGAGCAGAGAGATTTCCTGCTTCAGCCGCATGGAGTTTGTCGACGTGGCGTCCCCTTCCGCACCCATGGTCTGCTCGGTCTGGACGGCTACCGCAGCAGAGATGGGCAGAGAAGGACGAGCAGAGAACTGCTAACGACCAGCAACCTCAGGGCAGGGAAACGGCGCCTTTCACCATGTGTGGACCTGCATAAACAAACAGGCAACATCCAAGGTCGGCTATTTATGCGCGGCAAGGAGATAATGTGGGAAAAGCATATGAACTTGAAGTAAACCCCATAAAAAAAACACTGACATTTTTGTTAAAGAAAACTGCAACTGAATTATAAGAAATGTGTGTGTTGAAATTATTGAAAAAAACTTTTCCCCTAAAGAAATCTGAGTTCACCGCTTGAACCCAGCATTCACTTGTACACTGATGGTGTTAATATTGCTCATGCTTATGGAATGCGCATGCAGCGTGTTACAGTTCCTCCTTGTACGGTCATGCAAAAACAATGATAATAGCATGAAATGAACTAGTGACTGGGCAGCGTTTCAGGGACTCTGATCAGAATGCTGTAAAGGGCCCCTGTGATACAACACAGGTACACATCACTTCCTGACAAAGGCCAGCACATGTACACATCACTTCCTGACAAAGGCCAGCACATGTACACATCACTTCCTGACCAGGACCTCGTGGTACACATCACATCTTCAGCCAGAAGAAGCCAGTGTCAAAAACTGTTATGAAACCTTTGTTTTAAATTGTGCTGACAACCGTATTTTGTAGCATTATTCACTGTATTTTGCCCAATATTCGCATTATGAAATATATGCCGGAGGTGGATTATTCTGGTATCCACCTGCATGTGTTCTGCCTGCAGGACAAAAGCATGCAAACAGAACAAAGTCGGGACTCAAACCGTCAACCCTGCAGGTGTGCAACAAGGCTTCTAACTAATGAGAAACCTCACCTACTGAAGAAGTGAGCAAATTCTTGCTACTCATCCAAAGTACTGGAGGCCAAATTACCAAATTACCTGAATTACCATCGCCCATAATCACGCGAGCAAAAACCCATTGTGGTGCAGTAAAATGGTTAGATATCTTTGGAATGAAAGAAAATAACCATTTTCATGTTCCTTCAGCTCCACCTCACCTCTCAATGCAGTCGCTCTAGTTTGAGAATGTAGAAGCCTTATTATAAAATGCACGTAGCTCCTGGTCCAAACGACGATGATCCAGTCCACAAGCATTAAACGATAACTAAGTCAGGTTCTGAAACATTGATAAAGCTCACAACTTTAACACAGAAAGAACTGTGTTATAGTTAATATAGAAATTAGATCTTATTCTCATAATTTTGTTAGTTAATTTTGCCATTTTAAAAACTAAAATAAATGGGACTTCTATTAAAAACGACATTATAAGCGGACAGTGGACATTACGGTGTTGTCCTGAGAATGACGTCAACTCCTACAGAGTACCAACTCGGAAATTGCGAGATCCCAGTCGGATATTTCAGATGGACGCCCCCCGGAATCCCTTCTTGGAAAAACGGAGGAATTTACATGGTCACCCCCCACCAAGGCTAACTGGCATCTGCAAACCGCCCTTAGTGATAAACTAGCATCCCGTCCGGGGTGTCCCCCAGCCCTGTGCTGCCAGGGATTATTGCCCCCTCCCCCCTCCCCAACGTGATCTTAACCCAGAGGAGCATTTCGAAAATGGACTAAAGCCAAAAACAATTATATTTGTGTGCTTTAAACTGTGTGTGGTTACAGCAGACCTGACAACTCACTAACTTCGCGGAACTGAAGATCACAGCGTGTTCCCAAGCAAAGGGACACCGTGAGCACAGAGCGCCCCCTCCCCCCGTCGGCTGCTCCCCCCGTCATTATAAATGTTTTAGATGAGCGTAGGTCACCCATGGTTTGGACGTTTTAATGTCTGGCTTATACGGACGCTGACGGTGCGCCGCATTGTAACGTTTTAACGTTTTGATGACACGTGGTAAACATGGCTTCCGCGCGCTGGAGGATGCTCTGTCCGCCCGCCGCAGGACTGCATGCCATCATTTTAAAATGAAAAGCCTGTTTCTGTTGAACTTTCTAGACGAAAAAAAGCCTTTATTCCCTAAAAGGAAAATAGGATTATAAAAAAAAACCCACACATAAACCTGTTTAGGCTTAAACGTGACATTCACGGGAGAAACGGTGAATAAATAACAGACTGAAAAGGCTTTACCTGCTTTCCGAGGCTCGGACCGCGCTGCCGGCTGCACTTCTCCGGGGCGTGAGATGTGGCGGCTGGGCGTAAAGGTTCCTCGCCGCTTTCCGCCCCTATGAACCCGCCTCTCTAAAGGGGCGTTTTCGGTTCGGGTCCCGGTCCGCAGCCCACGGTTCAGCGAAAAAAATACGCACTGGCATCTATTTATGTATATATGCTACAAATGTAAAGTGATGTTTCCGAGAGAAATCCCTTGTTAATCTGTACGTTAAGAAGTTACCCACGGAAGGAGCGATTTGAGGTTTAATCCCTAATTTGCTGCCGATATAGTTCGGAGAGCACCGAATAAGTACTGCAATAATTGTTTTGGGTTAAAGCAACGTTTTGAGTTATTTAATTATAAAAGCACACGCTGCATTTTTACAATGTAGTCAACAGAAAACACATATACGACGCATCAGTATATGATTATAGATCAATTCCGGGTAAAGGCACTTCTGCAGTTTAGCCTCTTATTTCCTGGTTCCTGGTTCCGAAAAAAATAATGAAATGCAGCCTCTCTACTTGCAATATCACCTGTCGGCGGCAACAGCTCTGAGTCGCCAAGAAACCAGATGCTGCACAACAGCGGAAGACCAGAGCCTCGCCAGGAAAAGTCCCCCCTCTCTTTACCCGAGACAAATTTTTATTTCACAATTTGGGGGAAAGTAGCTACTGCACTTGTCCTCATGAATTCCAGCTGTTTTGTTGAGATGCATTATTCAGTATCTTTATACTGATTTATGTAGCTTACATTTGTCCAACGCAACATTCCGATGAGAAAGCTGGGTCAACCAGTCTCTGGGACAATTAATGTTAAACGCCTTGCTCAAAGGTCCAACTGCCGATCGCAGGATTTGAACCGGCCACACTCCAGTCACAGTCTTCACCCCCAGAGCCATACACCACCCTCAACATATTTGGTCTACCTGAGGACTGAGCCTGTGTCCTTTGGCACACCAAGCGTGAGCTCTAAGCAGTTGAGCGATCAAGCACATAACTAATCATTGCTAAAAGCCAACTAGGTTTAAAATAATAAAACAATATTGCTAATTGACCACTAAATGGTATATGGGTCATTTTGCATTTGGATTGGGAAACCGTGTCACATGTTGCTGAGTTAAAATATTAGACAGAACTCAAAGAGTCACACAGTATTCAGAGAGTTGAGATATGAATAAATAATAATAATAACAACTCATTAGGTTCCAGACCCTCATGATTCTGCACAGGACGTGTGGGTATGAGAAATAGATGGATGGGTGGAGGGATGTTTTTCCTTAATTATTTATTTGATTTTCAATTTTTTTTTATTTAATTTTTTTTTTCAAAGTTGCTCTACATCTGTAAAACACTTGGTCACACACCCAAATTTCAACATTTAAAAAACAATTTTTAATATGAAACAGTATTATTAAAAGGTATATCTTAATTGTACAAAAGAGTTACATTTTTACTGTATACATAACATTGTACTACATTCAAAAATGTTATTTATTTAAAAAAGAGATTTTGGTCATTGGTGCAATTGGGGAGCATTACATTATAACAAAGAGGTTCGGGCTGTATTTAACTGTTCTGACAGAGAAACACCCTGGGAAGGCGAAGGTAAGTCCATACTTGTGCATTTTATTAAATACATTTATTGATTATTTTGTTTCTCAGGCAGCACATAAATTTTACACGTCACTGATGTTTTGAATTTTTGCTAAAATAATGCCTTATATTATGGTTCGAATTACGGGGGATACTGGGGGGTACTGATCAAGACGCAGACCCCCCCCCCCCCAAAGAGACAAAAATAGCAGTTTGGGGGGTCTTAACATTTTTCTCTTGTTGTAAAAAAAAAACATAACCTCACCTTGTAGGAAAATGTTATGTAAAATTTCAGTCACCCCTAACGTGGACCGTACCATTTTAACCACCTCGGCGTTTTGTTAAATATAGATTAGATTTTATTCACAGACACAATATGAGGAAAAGGAAAGATGGAGACATCAGACACTTTTTTGGTGGTAAAAGAAGAG
>JAOYFF010000047.1:4389423-4424297 GCA_025773925.1 Cryptomyrus ogoouensis | reverse complement strand
AAGTAATAGCGCAATACTACATTATTTGCGTCCCATCAAGTGAATTGTTACCGAAATATGCTTAATAACTTAACAGATATGAGAATGAACACAAAATGTACTCATTACACTCATCTGGATAAATCACAGTGCTGCAGAGTTATAGTGGGTCCAAGAAATTAGGCACAAAGACAGATAGGGGGCAATTGCATGTCGAGCATCTGTATTACCTTTGCCACCCACAGTATGCAGCATCTTCAGGTGATCTACAGTCATTTGCAGAATCTCAGCCTTTTCCAGTTTTGCTGAGCCCTGAAATAAGGCAGAATAGACAAATATTTTTGTGGATCCGCATTCTTATAATGTTTTACATTTTTATTAAACAAAACCACAAAAATGATTGTCTTCTGTTTGCATGAAACATCCATTTCATTGTATGTAGCGTTACCTGCTTCTCGAAAGCACTGGGCACCAGCCTGCGGAGCTCAGACAGGCTGTGGTTGATGCGATCACGCCGCCGCTTCTCGATAATCTGTAGGTGAAACAAACGCCTTTCAGAAACTGGCAAACGCAACCATGGGCGGATCCTGGCAAAAGAAAGACGGGCGCTGGCAGGGGCGCCAAATTCTGACACACAAACGGAGTTATCCAGATATACAGTAAGACAATTTCAGACATACAGGGTTACCAGACATACAGAATCAGACGTACACAGCCACACAAGTGACGCAAGAGTAGCGTACATGTTAAGAGATCAGTATAAACGGTATATACACGGATATATAAGCAGATCACCCAAATGACGCACTGAAAAGTAAAAATCTTAAAAATACAGAGCATATCGAACATATAAAATTACAGGATGAGTACAGATTATACTCATAAAAAGGAATACCGACCCCTCTGCGGCGCTTTCTCGCCTGCAGCTGAGACACAGCGGACGGACTCGCGGAGCCACGCAGCGTCCGTAGGGTCCTGTACAGAGACACCGCACAAGTCCGATTTCAGGAACTGCTTCACTTTAATATTGACGGTTTTTTTTTTTTTTTTTTTTTTTAGCTGAGAGACTACTTTTAATTTCATTATCATTATTGTTGGCAGTAGCTTTAATATAAAACTAACAACAACAATAATAGAGAAAAATTGTAACATACGGTGCTTGCCCCCTAATACAATAATAATAATAATTATAACAACAACAACAATAATAATAATAAACATAATAATAACAACAACAAATAATTAATGCTATAATGAATAATTATGATAATTGTTTTCATATACTATATATTTTTCGTACTTCAATAATTGTCTCAACGCTGTGAATATGAACAGGGCGCAGGAATTTTTATGGATTTATAACTTGTTAAGTGTTCTGTAAGACAAGGAAAGAGGATTAAACGCACGGTGCCTGACCCCCGCTCATCGGCGCTCTCCTTATCGATCTCCGTGCTTTCATCCAGCTCGCTGTCGGAGGAGCTGAAATCCCGGCTCCTCTTCATGTCTCCGACTCACTGAACTCTCCACGGCGGCGGACTGCAGGCTCCCAGGCGAACAGCGCGTTTAAAGCGCTTTCCCACGGTTTGAGATGCGCGTATCCGCCGGTCAATGGGCGGGACCAACTCGAAGCGCACGCCAATCACACACACCTCTCTTTGAATAACACTGACAAAAGCCAATAGGTTTATCCTTTAGCGCTGTGCCCCACCCCATTCACCTTGCATTGTGGATGTTTGTTGCTTTCGTGAAGTGGCAAGTCAGTGGTCAGCCCGTCAGCTGGCCGTGGGAAAGTTTCATAGCTAACGCGGACAGTCATTCAGTAGCAAGGGGCAGTCTGGGCCTACCATGTAACACAGGACCTCATAGCAAGGGGCAGTCTGTACCTGCAACATAAAACCGGACTTCCTGATGTTGGCTGTAGCGAGTAGCTAATAAGATGTGGAGGGTAATACTTTTTAAAGAAGCAAAACAATAAAAACAAATTTTAATACACCCCAGTCTTATGACACTATATGGTCAAGCAGGAATTTTCTATATTAATATTTGCATTATAAGCTAAGTGCAATAATGCAAACTGGCTACTGGCCACATTCAGAGGATACTTTTATTGGTGCAGAGCTAAGTAGATGGCATTTGGATTCAGTCCAGAGTATGGCAATGACTGTCCATATGGGCACTAGACAGAAGACATTCACAGCATAACATAACACATTCACAGCTCACATTCGGTGACAGCTGCAAGTGTGTAAATACAGCAGGGCGGTACATTGCAGTCATATGAGCAACTGTATCAGTTAAATATAATAAATACTCTCTGGTGCATTTCTAGGATTTCTCAGTGTTGGGGGCATTAGAGGGGCCATAATTAATACAGATGGGTCAACTTACTATTAGCCAATGATATGTTTTGAATCTTAGAATGACAGGAGAGGGGACACTCCCGGGCCAATCGGCTTTCAGCTGGGGCCAGTTCCCCTGAGGCCACGCCCCCGAATACGGTAAGTAGAATATAACAAGTGTGTATGCTTCCTTACCAGACGGTTATGGATGAAGTTAAGGTACTTGATTCTCCCATTTGTGAGGTATAGCCCAGCACACGGCCCGTGTCACGGCCCCATTTGTGAGGTACAGCACACAGCCATTGTTGTTCCTGTGTTTGGTC
The DNA here is from genome assembly GCA_025773925.1 of Cryptomyrus ogoouensis. Taxonomy (NCBI): domain Eukaryota; kingdom Metazoa; phylum Chordata; class Actinopteri; order Osteoglossiformes; family Mormyridae; genus Cryptomyrus; species Cryptomyrus ogoouensis. The sequence goes on along the minus strand of JAOYFF010000047.1, from coordinate 4,421,656 downwards.
ACAGCCTCTAGCTACCCAGAGACTGTATTTGCTTGATAACTGCATGTGGTTGGGTGGGTATGCAGTGGAGCAGGGGTGCTGCTACGGATTTTGGACCCCATAAAAGCATATCACATTGGGCCCCCAACTCAGACTAATCCAATTATGTTCCACATTTTTTCCGGCCCCTGTCACTCAGGGGCCCTTGGAATTGTCCTGACTTTCCCCCTTTTCACGGCATCCCTGCAGTAGTGAGCTGTACTTCAAGTGCACCCAGACCTCCCACAGTGCTTTGTCTGCTAGTGCCTTCCATGCCCTCATCACCTGCTCTAATTAGGAGTTTCGGGTAATCCTTTAAAGATGAAGACTCTGACATCACTTCCTCTTGAAAGCTTCTCATATAACCTTGCATGAGAGGTTGTCTATGTCTGACTCTTGCCTTCCAGGAATTTGACATACTCAGTATTTATATTTACAAACGCTTACCTAGCAGACATGCTGCTGCAAACGTAAAAGCCTCTCCACTTCTTTCTGTAGTTAATTAAACCTTTTATCTGACCTTTTTGGAGAAATCATATATGGGTCTATATTTAAGTACAGGTTGTTCAGAAATTTATTTTAAGGATATTTTATTATATTGTCAAAAAGAGACTTTGTGACTTTAATAATGCTATGTCCCTCAAAAAAGCTTACTTTTTAGGCCTGAGAGAGTAACACCATAGCCCATGTTGTCCTAAATTAGCCTAGACAGTTGGTCCTTTGCTGTGTCATATATGAGCATAGGCAATTTTACATGGGGTGCAAAGAATGAAATTGCACCCCCTACAGGTCAGATGAAAATGCTATTTAAACTTATTACCCCTCCATCTATTTTCTGAAATCGCTTGTCCTATTCAGGGTCACGGGGGGTCCGGAGCCTATCCTGGAGGGACAACACAGGATGGGCTGCCAGCCTATCGCAGGGCACACTCACACACCAGTCACTCACACATGCGCACCTACGGGCAATGCTATTTAAACATTTATTTCAATGTAATAAAATTATATCGTAGATCAATACTTGGAAATGAGCCACATAGCAATGAGAAGTAGGAATCAGAAGTAAGTGTATTTACGGAGTTTCACGTGTAGCTCAGTTTGGAGAATTACATTGAAATGAATGACTGGTTGGGGTCTTTCAGCTCACACCCCCTGGGAGAAACACCTAGAGCAGCCTACGTGCACGGGGTACGTCAGTCAGCAGTTGTAAGAGCGGGCACTTAGTCGTGCTGCCCGATTCGCGGAAGAGTTCTTCAATAAATAATAAGCTGAGTCCTGTGTGGATCGTTTAGACAGCGTGCGACAGACAGTTTCTATACTAGGCATTCATGGCCATTCAATAGAATGAGTGATATTATTTATGAATAATTCTGTAAAGTCAACTCTTATTTAGAGGAAAGCTGCCTTTCTTTCAGGGCTTGAAAGAGGTAGGGTGAAGCATACAGGAATTATTTAACTTTGTGTGATAGCTGCCATTGTGTTTGGTGGCATCAAAATGACAGTCAATTCCTAAATATAATACTTTCTTTTCTTTTCCATTTCATTTTTGTGCCAGTAAATGTATCCAGTCCACATTCTGCTAAAGATTCTGCCCTCCGTTAAAGCAGACCGTACTGGGCCCCCAACACAGATCAATCCAATTATGTCAGACATTTTATGGCCCCAGTTACTCAGGGGCTTTTCAAATCCCCCCATGGCGCACCTGATTCTAACTACACAGTTACACTAAATTCTAGCAAAATGCTAGATGCCAATGAATGGCTTCTTAGACATAGCGAGGTCTGGATAATGGTGCTAATTTGATTACGAGGAATAAGTGGAACATGAACATTCTAACCGCTTCCAGAATCCACTGAGGACTGTTCTCCAGAAGGAACCTTCCCTGTGGCCCTGTGACCCCCCAGTAATGAGCAGAGATGAGGGGGCAGCCGTCTGAATGACCCCGTGTCTTGTGTGCGAATGGGAACCAGCACGGCCTCTGTGATCCTGTGAAATCGATCCCTCTGGGGCTGTGGTGAGGAGAGTCACCACACACGGCGGCCTGGAGTGATGGGGAGTTGCCACGGGGGTAGATTGCTTCCTGGGCCAGAATGTTAAGCTGTGTGTTTGTGGGGACTTCATGCGTGCCCACCTTCCCCACGCCGCCTGTTTTACCCGATCTGTCATCAGGAAATACTGTGTTTAGCAGAAACCCTGGATTAGGTGCTGAGATACTAATGCATCCCAGGGAGCCATTGGACCTCAATACAATCGCATCTGTTGTTTGTCAGTGAAATGGACATCAGAGGGGTCTGCGTATCTGTTACCCGGAAAACAGGGAGCACATTTCCTAACACCTACCCCAGGTAAATGCACACGAAGGTCACAGCCTTATAGTATCATTCAGGCAAATCTAACGGCGCCAGGTCCTGCTGCTCAGTCCTGCTTGTGTTGAGGCGCGTGATCCGCAAGGTCGTAGCCAGTTGCACCTGTCTGAGTATTTATGGGCCTGTCATTCTTGTCCAAAGACCAATGAAAGCTGCACTTTAAGAACGCCATTTTATTTGCTAATTTTTAACTGTCAGAGTGCCGCTTGCGGCAATGAGGCGTGACAGGCTGCGAAGTGGATCACACTCGGGGCAGGTTTGGGTTACAGCAGGAATGCTTAACCCGCAGGTCTGGTCCTGCCTTCATCCAAAACCTCCCACTCTATACAGGCTGCAATCCCCGCTTACAGACAATATTTCTGCTGTACCTTTTCCCTAATGTCAAAAGCAATGCATAAGCCTCAGAGAATATTTGAAAGCTCACCCTCAAATATTTTAAATGCATAATACAACACATCCAAGAAGTTGCCACTTCAGTGCTTGAGCGATTATCCATGCTTACATTTGCCGTGGCTCTAGAGACTACCGAGGCTACAGGGGACAGTTGTTACCTGTTATGCTCCACAGCAGACAAGTGGAGCGAGAGTTTGATTACATGGAGGCAACTGCAGGCAGGCGTGTGGTTTGCAAATGTCAGGAGGCTGTCAGAGACGGAAGACAGACGATTGGGGATCCCAGGGCTGCCGCAGCCGGCTGCCACCGGCGTCAGCAAACTGCCATACCACGCTGAATGTGTATACCCACATGCCTCACCAGCCGCTGCAGAAACACTGGGAGGGATCCTGTGGCGATCAGCCAAAGGCTTGTCTGTGTGGGGTGGGGCTCAGGGCATTATATCAGTGCCCAGAAGGGTGCAGGTTCAAATCCCATGGCTGGTGGAGTGAGTCCACCGTTTGGTCTCTGAGCAAGATCCTCCACCAGGGGTGTAGTTAGAGATGAAGGGACAGGGGGGCTGCTGGCTATTCAAGATTTTAGCCAACAATTACATATTTATATTGGGGGGGGCTTAACCTCAAATTGCTTCCAAGACCTGATTCAGCCGTCTCAGTTGTACATCACTTTGGCTAAAGGTAGATACATTGAACATTTGGGGTGATGATTGTGTTCTTATGGACAAGAAAATATAATTGAAATAATGATACACATGATTACTTGCTGGGTTAAATTGCAAATGTTTAAGGTTATTGTAGTGATTTTTATCATGCATGCACAACACAATCAGCAACAAAGGCCACAGGACGAGGCTGCTGCATGGCTGATGCCAGAATTGTTTATTTATTATTTATCCTTTAGGAGTTCAGACCTGGGTGTGGATTGTAAGACGATGGAACAATAATCTAGATAAAATGATTATCAGCTGTAGTACTAAAGGAACGATGAGTGGCAATTAATACAAGAAATGACAAACACCACAATCAACAGTGGAATCATAAACAGAAATTGTTTCAGACAATAGAAGTCATTTCCTAGACTTAACTTCCTGCTTGTTTTAGATAAACAAATTGTAAGTAGGGCAGTTTAGTTTTTCAGTGAGGTGTCTAAATGCAGTGCAGTTCGCCTGGAGCGACCAATGCAGATAAGCGTAAGCCAAGAAGCTAATGTAGCAAAGAAGCTAACGTAGAGCAACTCATGTGAATAGGCCCACGCTAAGAATCCAGCGCAGAGGCGCTAATGCTGGGCAGCTAACGCTGAGAACTTAGCGGTAGCGTGGCTAAGGCAAGCAACCAAAGGCGGCTAACGCGATGCCTGTGCAGGCCACGTGCGTCTGCATTATGGTCCGGGCTGGCTGAGGTTTCCATTATAGAGGAGCGCACTGTTGTGGTCATATGATTAAGGTAACTGCTGTCAGAGGAACAAAACCTTATCAGCGAATAAAATCTTGAAAACGGTGAGTGCTTGATGGCATGGGTTGAATGTGCTACGTTGGGCTTTGCTTGTGTCCCTTCATGCCCCTGAGACTTGGCGATCACTGTGGCCGTCCCTGGAGCTGAAACACACACTAGTAGCTCACATGTCCCCCCCCCCCCCCCCCCCGGGCAACTTGGGGGGGGGGGGGGGGGGGGGGGGGAAATGAAGCTGTCGAGTTTCTTTTTCTTTTCCGCTTTTCAGCTGCAGCCTTAAAGTCAGGCCAGGGGTTTCCTTTGCAACAAGGGCCCCCACACACAGGGCAGCGCCCGGCCCATGAAGCCCCCATAGACCACAGCCTCCCCCATCCGAAACGCAGGCGTCGCCGTGCCAAGAATCGGACAGGCATAAGTGAGCATTTGTTAAAAATTGGCCAGCCTCCAACTGCCTTCCCCCGTCTCCCACAAGATCTCCCAGGGTGACTGTGTGCCTGTTTGTAAGTATGTCAGGGTGTGTGTCTGTGTGTGTGTCTGTGTGTGTGTATCTGTCCATTCAGGAGGTGCTGGTTCCCACAGCTCTGATCTAATTCCGCTGTAACCCAATCTCCGTGTGAGCGCGTCTCCTCTGCTGTTCTCCCGGCCGCCGGCCGCCTCCCCCGCCCCCTTAGCCGGGGGTGGATCAGCCACTTCCACAATCAGCCCCCCCACCCGGCTTGATTTACGGTGCCAAATCCAGGAGCTGTCAGCAGCTGCCGCAGTCGCACACCCCCTGGCAGTCTAAGCGCACACCCCCTGGCAGTCTGTACCTGTAGAGATGGGGGAGGGGAGGCGGCTGCCGGATTCGGGTTTCATGGCGTTTTGGCAGCCTGGAGGCTGGGAGTGATGCCCGCAAAAAATCAAAACAGATGTGTTAGAGCCTTAGGGAGTGTGTGTCAGTGGTTTAGGTGTGTGTTGGTGCATGTGAGTCTCTGCGTGTTTATGAGGCTAATCTGAATCAGATAAGAAGCTACGTAATGTCCAACATGGACGGGACCAGATGCTGTTCTGCGTTCTTTCCATTTCACAAAGTTCAGCACACTTTTCAATCCTGGATTATCTGGAATAGAAAACTAATGCACAGCACCTCTATTTTCCTAAACTGGAGCACGTGTCCATCAGCTCAGCATTACCCACTTCTGATCTCCCTGTTCCTCAGTAACGCACTATGGCGTTGCTTGGTACCTCTGGACCTTAAGACATCTGTCAGGTGTCTGACCCCTGTATCGTTGCAAGCCAGCAATGTTGCAAGAAACAGTGACCTTGTGCAGGTCGTTCTCCTATGATTATTGAAGACACCTGTACCTTGTTTACCCTACAATCACTTAAATACCCAATGTATCCAATAGCTCCATGTGAGGTATTGTGAGTTCATCTCTGTGCTATGTGTTCCTAGTAATAATAATAATTGATACTAGTGTGACTAACTCTGATAATGTTATCCTTGTTTTGCGATAGTTACTTCCCAGTTTGGTTACTGATACCTGTTGAATGACCCTGAGCTTGGATTCTGTCTTTGTTATAGGTAAAATAAATCTCTATGTATTACTCCACAACTGGACCTCTGGAAAATTCATTACAGAATATCCAGTTGGTAGGTGCAGCAGAGCATCATGCTGTCAGAATCCACCCCACAAAAGAACCTTGAGTGAGATTGTCCAGCTTCTCCGTTTCATAACTGCAATGCCCCATCTACCAAGCCCCACCTACTTCACCACCACATCATACGCCCTCTGGTTGCATCATCTATAGCTGCTGCTGGTGCAGTGATCTCCAACACCATGAGCGTGATGCCTGAGGTGTAGGGATGGACTGGGATTACAAATTGGCTCTGGACCTTGAGGTCCATCATGATAAATTTTGGCAAGTGATGAATTTTGCTGACTGGGGGATCTCCTATGATGAACTTGCTGGCCCGTATCCCCATTGGCCCAGTGGCCCACCAGAAAGGTCTTCCCGCACACTGAGCGCAATCCAGAGAAGTTTAGCACCAATGCCAAAAAGATCCATTTTGTTAAGTTGCTGTGACCAGAAGAGGCTTGGATTGAGCTCTGTACTGTCTCCTGAATCCCAGTTTTATAATCATTTTCAGACCGTGTTTGACCGCTTCGAGGCTGGGAGTAACGTGTGGGACCAAGTATGTGAACTCCAGCAGGGATGACACTCTGCTGCTGATAACGCGCTCAAGTTTTGGACAGAGGTGGAAAGTTCAGGTTCACAAAGTAAAAATACAGACCAAGATTTTGTTTCAACCAACCAGTTGAGTACTGGAGTCTGCAAAAGTGAAAAATTTGCAGTGCTATTTGGATTGTGTTAACTTCTATCAGCTCAGCAGATGCCTCTCTCACCACGATGACTCTCTCACCACGATGACTCTCTCACCACGATGACTCTCTCACCACGATGACTAAGCGGCACTCTAGCTAACTAACACAGTCAACGATGACTCATTCAGCATTTTCCCAGTAAAGGAATAATTTAACACCCACCTGCTCTTTGGCAGCCAGGCCCCGATCGGCCTTCTAAAGTAGACGCAGACGCGTTGGAGGTTGGCATAGGGACTGTGCTGGTCCAGTGACTGGGGGACTCCACTGAACTCTATATCCTTGTGCTATTTTTTTGTATAAGCTCTCTCCTGCCGAGACAGACTATGGCGAATAGAGTGAAGAAATATCAGTAATGAAAATGGCACCGGGGGAGTGGAGTCACTGATCTGAGGCAGCTACTTACTCACAGAGAATACATGAAGGAGGCTAAATGGACCTGGTTCCAAAAATACCAAGGCTGATGCCTCACTGTGACAATCTGAGGCACCTGAGAGGAACCCAAGACCAAATAAGATAGATAATATCTGCCAGCTGGTCTGTCACATATGGGTTAAATGCAGTGGACACATTTCATCATTATGCACTGTGGTGTGTCAACAACGACAATTTTTCACTTCATTATTACAATATAGATCTTGACTTTGGCCACTCAGGAGTCACCAGGACACAGGAGATCCTTGCATGCATTGATTGGTGATCACTGACGGCAAAAGGTGCTCGAGGTTATGTTTTATCCGGCCCTGTGGGTGACTTTGTGCCTCTTCCTGTTCCACGGGCCAAGGTCTGTGAGCCACAGATGTCACTACTGACCTGCCACTCTCACAGGGACGTACTGTGGGGCTAATAGAAGTAGATATGCCATGATGTCCCTCTGCTGGGTCTCCCCTCAGCTATCGGGTTGGCAGACCTGCCTGGCATTCCTGAGGATATTGTGTCGGACCAGGGTCCCTGGTTCACCTCTTGCGTGTGGCAAGAGTTTTGCAGCTGGCTGGGGGTGAGTGAGAGCCTAATGTCGGGATGCTACGCCCAGTCCGATGGACATGCGGGGCATCTGAATCAAGCAATTGGCTGTTTCCGCCAGCAGCATTGCTCAACAAAACTGGCCAAGAGGAGCTGGCATATCGCTGGGGCAGAGAGCTCCCAGGATTCTCTCACACACACCCTGTTTTCTCAAGCATCTATTGATCCATGTCCCCAGTGTGAGAACAGCAGACCTTTACTCAGACCACGCCACCCCCAGCAAGGAGAACCAGACCCAGGAAGTAGAGAGTAGATGAACTGGATCCTACAGCATGGATCTGATAGGCTGTGTCGCTGACCAGCTCCAAGCTCCTGTGGAATTTTTAGAGGGATTTATGACTCCTGGAAAAGGAAAAAATAAATTACTCTGAACAGACACTATAGATGGCTTCTTGTATATTAGCAGATGTACCTAATTTATATCACAATACAAATATTTCTCACTTCTTTTTTTTTTCTTCTATATTTAATGTCTCCAGATAGTAGTTACTTCAATGGGGCTCATGCAGTTACCCAATGATATTAACGATGTGGAGAACCGGCGCCTCCTGGCTGTTAGTGCTGCTGTTTTTTGGCAAACTTGCCTGGCAGGAAATTTGGGTAGAAAGTGTTAACATGGAGGAGAAGCAAAAAAGAGACATAATTCATGGTTTCTCACGTGTTTATCAGAGGGAGACGGTCCCCGGCGTGGGAGCAGGCCTGCTTCCTGCTGGATGCTCCCGGCCTGCTTCCCGCTGGATGCTCCCGGCCTGCTGTCTGTGCCGTGCAGGAGTCTTGCTTTCCCAGGCCCTGGTCTGTGGGAAAATCCCTCCTGGCCAGTAATTGATTCCGCTCCGCCAGCTCCATCAGTCTAGAGCACAGTCAAGCTGCCAGTGATCTGTGGATGGCCCTCTACTTCCACCCCCCCCCCCCCACCCCCCCCCCCCCCCCTCCGCCCCCCAGGCTTCTGGGGGAACAGGCTGCCCGGCGGGCCCGCGGCCCTCCGTGGTAATTAACGTCTGTGGCAGGAACACCCCCCCCCCCCCCCACACACACACACACGGAGGCCGGGCCACCTGACAGTCAGCACGCACCAACATACAGGCACACGCTCTCACACATGGCCGACCGCGCGCGGGAACATGCGCTGGCCCACCCCGTCGCTGTGGCATCTGGAACATTCCGGCTGGCCGACCGCACATATCTGCTCTTTAAATGGCCATCATTATGGGATAGATCCAGTTCATAATTAGAATAGAATTTTTTGTTCTTATTCTTATACTACTGTTTTATAGGATAACATTTCTGTCTATTTTTGAGCACCATGCTGATAATGACTATTTTATTTTATATATTATTATATTTTTTTATGTATTTTCCCTTGTTGTCTGGCATTTCATAATGTTTCAAAACAAATATTTCCTGTCAAATAACATGCCTATTATGTCCCTAATATTACTCATTTTCTGTATTTCCGTAGCAGTTCAAAATAAGACATTTAATGACAACTGTTAGAACGACTACAGATTTTTCCATGTCTCATGTAAGACAGTAACAGTAATTAAGTAATTACCATATTAATGAAAGTAATAGCTAAGTACTGAGTCAGGCGACTGAAGGTTTTGCCCAGACTAATTGGCATCATTTCTGCCTGACAGACACCCAGCCCCCAGGTTCTGTTTCTTTAAAATGAAATATCAATCAGTCAGCTGGATAAGTAAGAGGCCAAAGTACGGTGGCCTAACTGTGCCAAATGTCTGATGCAATGACACACCCCAGGCTCTTGCAGTGGGGGTAGTATGATGGCTGGGATGCGACTCTTTATTGTTCAGATTAGGTTGGTCTGTGGTGACAGAAAGTTGGTGAGATGACATAAAGAATAACAGTTATGATCGCGATGTCATAACTCATTACTGTATTAGGTGCCACTTTACAATAAGACTACCTTTATACAGGGTTTATGAATGGTTTATAATCAGATTATTAATTAGGTTGTAGCACTTTGTAAATCATCAATAGATGATTATAAACAAGTTAAAACACAGATTTTCTTTTTATTAATGAGTTAGTACCATTTATAGGTGGCCAAAGGGAGCCTAATTGTAAAATAGCACCCTATATTGCGTACATGTGTGTGCATTAACAAATGGAAAAACTCAGTTGTTTAGTTAGTGCATTCCAGACAAAATACAAATGCAGTTGTATTTAATGCGTATAAATGCTTCATGGTTGAAAAACAGCAACTGTTGCTGAGTGACCGTGGTCCAGTGATGACGATGGCCAACAGCACGCCAGTGGAGGTAGCTGTCAGGGCCCTGCATTGTCACCACGCAGATCTCCGCTCTGGCCACTGGTCTGTTCGGAGACTCTAGCACTCTGTAAAGAAACAGAAAGGAAAGCAGGAAAAAGGGCTGACTATTGTGTTGATAATTAAGCTATACAAAGGTAGAAGCAACAAGTTCTAATATGGAATCTTTCCGTCTTTCATTTCTTTCGAAATGACATAGTAATGGATTACCACACACTCTTATTAAGCTCTTTGGGACAACCGTGTTGAAACCACAGGCCACAATCCCAGAATGCAACAGCGTCTTCTTGTCTAAGGCCTAAGACAAAACATTATTTCCATAATTCCCCCTACTCCAGTGCCCTTCTTCCACACCCTATATGAAAATAAATTGTATTGAAATTAATTAGCTAGAGACAGTTCACATCAGAATGATTGGCACCCACAGTGAAAGTGAACAAAATGAGCAAAATTTGCTGGATAAAATATACAGGGCACAATTCCAGGGTGGAATCACAGAGTGTATGCAATCGCTGCCAAGCCAAGCTACCAGTTCAGAAACCTTCAGAATGATGATACTTTTTTTGATCGCCCTGCCATTATTGTGGTTTTAGATTGAACCCTCATTTAAAAAAAAACACATGTTATCTGTGTTAATGCCCCAAGGATTATGGACACATTTATCATTTGTAGCATCATACCTCAATGGGCTGGGGATTCATATCTTTGCTCTGTGTTGGTGCAGTTTGCCTGTCCTCCACATACTGGGTGTGTGTGTGTGTGTGTGCCCTGTGATGGAGTGACATACTCTGCCCCCCCGTACCCTGTGATTCCTGGGAAGGGGTCCAGACTCACTGCTACCCCACCCTGATACAAAAGCTATATGGACTGTTAGGGATTTTATTTAGTTGCTAATATGTTTTTTCACTGGATTTACATAATGTGCAAAGATGCAAATCTCGCCTGCAGGAGAGCCAAGGCCAAGCAGGTAGATCCAGGCCAAGCTGGACCCTCAGTGTGTGTGGGGTTGTCACGGCGACACAACCCAGACAGGAAAAAGGGAACATTTAGTGGGACGGTTCCCATGAACCCGCAAGGAGGGCACTGCCCCGTCTGAGGAGGCGCAGAGCCGACCGGCGGCGGCCCTGCCCCGAATGCTCCCTGGGCATCGCCGGAGCCGAGTGTGGAGCACGGGGACACTTTCCCATCGGCGCGGACGTTTCCCGACACAGACAGCGCTTTGTGTCCGACAAAAGGACCTCTCATCACGGCATGGAGGCCCAAGCCAAGAGGAACATCTGTGGCCTCCACAAGAGGGGAAATCACTGCTTTCAGGGTTTGTTCCTGCTCGGTTAAGAGCTTCTGTGACAGGGGACGGTTTTTTCTTCCTTTTTTATTCCTCGGCCGTCAATGAAACACATGTGTTACCATTATTTGGGATGAATTAGCTGATTGTGCTGTTCGCCGTCCCTCTGAAACACTGTTGCCTACATTGACAAATCCAGTGAGGATTCTGCATTCAATTCGTAAAAAGAATCCTGTATCCTGTTATTGTTTTCTAGCCTGTGACTGAACAGAAAGTGTGGGCCTGAATATGGTTTGTCATATCCCCTTCCTCATTCCTCTTCCCTTTTAAGAGCTTAACCTGCTGATCTGAGGCTCCCCTGCACCCCTGATGAGGATGAGCAGGGGATGGTGTACGGCTTGGCGGATTAGGCTTACATGGCTGTGATCAGAAGATTGCTGGTCTGAATCCCATGCTCTGGTGAATGGTCACAATGTGTGATTGTCCTGTGTTTCTTTATGGTTACAGGAGTGATTGTGCTGTGTTTCTTTATGGTTACAGGAATGATTGTGCTGTGTTTCTTTATGGTTACAGGAGTGATTGTCCTGTGTTTCTTTATGGTTACAGGAGTGATTGTCCTGTGTTTCTTCATGGTTACAGGAATGATTGTGCTGTGTTTCTTTATGGTTACAGGAGTGATTGTGCTGTGTTTCTTTATGGTTACAGGAGTGATTGTCCTGTGTTTCTTTATGGTTACAGGAATGATTGTGCTGTGTTTCTTTATGGTTACAGGAGTGATTGTGCTGTGTTTCTTTATGGTTACAGGAATGATTGTGCTGTGTTTCTTTATGGTTACAGGAATGATTGTGCTGTGTTTCTTTATGGTTACAGGAATGATTGTGTTGTGTTTCTTTGCTATCAGTCAATCAGTCATTTAGCATGTACACATACTGATGTTTTGTAGCAGTTTATTGTGCAGAAAGCCAGAGACACTCTCTGTCCCTTAAGATAGAATTACAACAACCACTGCATCCTGACTGACATTCCCATGCAGCTGCTGAGGACCACAGTGAGTTATGATGGCTCACCACTGGAGCGCATTGAGGCCATGGGATGGTGTGTGACTGAGAACCAGTTTCTATTACAGTGTGTGTTTGTGGTGCACTTTGTACTATTTCACCATCCAGGATTTCTCAATCGTAACACACAAGAGCTACAAAAACCTCATTTTCATCGTATAACAGAAAACAAGGTGTGGTGGTTTTGGTCAAAGAGCTGTGTTTACGGGCCATGAAGGGTCGAGCCGCAATGGGGCTGCTCAGCGGTCCAGGGAGGGATGAACATGTTGGTCAGTCTTCTGGGAGAAAAAAAGAAGAAAATCCAAGATGGAGTTAGAAGCTTCCATGTGAAGGGGGGGCATCCTGAAGGAGGTGAAGGGGAGAAGCTACCCTGAAGGAGGTGGGGGGGGGGGGGGGTGAAGCCATCCTGAAGGACATCATTCTCACACTGGATGGTTGGCACAGGCACCAAAACGACATGAAATGCGTCATTGCAGGATGGTCCTATTAAACCTCAATGCCATCCGCAGCATTATGTCACCGAACCTCCCCCCCTTGCGAGCAGCTCAGCCATTAGCCACACCATTACCTTGCTGCTCCACTAGGAGCTGCAGCTTATACAGTATTTAACACACAGCCTTCAGGTTGCAGTCTTTCACAGGCTCAGAGGTCCCGCCTCTGAGGACACACTGGCGGCAGCCCTGTGTCAATAAGGGAGCCTGCCAGCCACAATGAGCCTCGGCTCTGGCGACCGTATTGACAGACACCTGCACAAAGGCGATGAATGGAGGCCCTTCTGTCATCACACAAGGAAGAATAGTTCAGTGTACTCCCACTCGGGCTCACATTTGTACAGCGTTTGCTGCTTTTGATCACTGCCACCGTTCCCAGATCAGGGGGTCTGAATCCTGGCTAGCCATGGGCCTGGAATCAGCCTTGGTGTTATGGTCAGAGGTGGATTAACTTCAAAGACAATGTAGCGTCAATAATCTATGCAGGCTGTTGGCATTGTTATTTTTGCCGAGTCGTCAAGTGAGGCCAGTTTTGGTAAATCAGTTGGCCAGATTTAATTTAGTAATTTAATTTCACCGTCCATTTTTCCTCAGCTGGGGTCCCTGATTGTTTGGGACACTAGGCTGCAGCCTGCAATAGCCTACAAATTAATCTGCTCTTGGGTACAGTAGATACTTCCTAGATTCAGCAGTGGATTTGCATTGGGTGAGATGTTCTGCAATGGGTCCACAGTGGGCTATTGGACAGAGAGGGTCCCGTTAAGGTCAGAGTTGCATGCTGGACTCTGGAATAGACATCATCTGTGGAAACAGGTCATCTGTAAGCAGTGAGATGTGCAACCAGAACATCAACCATTATTTTTTTGTGTGATAAATGCATAAGGTTCCAATATTTTTAGTTTATCACGAATGTAACCTAATGGTACCTGAAGTTATGACAGGAGAGACTATGAAAGACAGTAATGGTTTGTTTTCAATGCACAGCTCCCAGTTTTGCAAGCATGTAATAATATGCATGTATATTAGAGGCTTCTGGGAAACCTACAGAACAGGGTGATTCCAGTCCCATGCAAGATTCACACTATGAGTAACTGAAAGACACCAATTCACCTAACAGCGCATTGCTGCATTTTAGGAGAAAACCAAGACAAACATGCAGATTCCACTCACAGCGCCAGGGGTAGGACCCGAGGATGGAAACAGCCAATGAGCAAAGAGTACACTGTTGTCTCTACCGGACAATGACTTCCGCCCTCTGCAGGCTCTTTTAGCCAAACAGAGGAGCACTTTTAGCAACAGGCTGAGAGCAGTTGTACTGCTCCAAGGAGAGCTATATAAGCTCAGTCTAACCTTCCACCATCAGACTTTACAACGAGTCACCATATGTTGGCCGGGATGACCCACTGTCTGAATGGACCAGAACCACTCACAGAACACCCATTCCTTCACTGTACACCTTATACTATTTATTTCTGAGGAATTACTATGGAATTTCCCTGACATTCTTTGCACTGTTACAATTGTGTATTATTTCTGTTGACTAATGTCTAAATGTCTCCCTGCTCTCTAAGCACATGCGCTGTGCTACTGTAGATCTGAAATTTCCTTTGGGAATTAATATCCAGAGATTGGCTGTATTCATTAATTGCCTTCTGGTGGACTATACATATAACAGATATGCTGGTAGAGTTTAATTCCTTCCTTCCACCTGTCCTTCATTCTACTTTCAGTCTCCTTAAAACTATCTTTTGTAATTATTTCTTAATGTCGAATATAAAAATCTGAGTCTAGAAATTCTACACGGTTAAATGCATTTACGTGTTAAAAAATGACGCAAATAATACGTAACAAAAAATGCAACAAGGTTTAATGCCGCCATCTAGTGGCTCTATGTGAAAGTTCAGTGGTCAAAGCATTTATTTCCTCATAGGCTGACTGCTAAGGTTCTCATCTCATCTCATCCATCCATCCATTTCACAACCACATTTATAGCAGTGTAGTTTATAGTTGCAAAAAGTGCAGCATTTTTATGTTGGTAAAGAATTCCAAAAGCATTAACCTCCAACAGCATTTACGACTTGTGTATATTAAACCAGAATACAGGTAAGACGACGAGTAAGAAAGTGCATTACTGGTGATTTAGAAGCAAAGAGAAAATATTTCTGAAAACAACAGGGAAGAGTCACTTGATTAAAACTGCTACACATAAGCTATATCAAAGTTTTATTTTTAAAATTTATTAGACAGGAACAGTAGTACAATTTAAACAGGAAATGTCATTTTAAGCCTTGAAACATAAAAAGAGTAACCTGACTTGTGGTATTCTGAGTTGGCAGTTGCCGGTTTGCATCGCTGTATAGTATTGTCACTGAAAAATACATCTTTTACCAGCTTAAAAAAATACAGCTGAAAAAACTACTTGCTCATCTTGTAGTGTTTTGCTTGTTTTGTCAATTTACAGCATAAAATCTGAACATAGTTTTAATTCATCGGATAGACAGAAACTGAAGTAAAAACAAATAAGGTTGTATTTCGGATAACCATGGATGACAAAACTGATCAAGAGGAAAAGGCTACGCTAAGGTTTGGAACGTAACTGCAGTCATATTCATTCATGTTAATCAACTACTTAAATAGCTATATATATATATATATTTTCATATATATATATATGATGTATATATATATATATATATATAAAATTCCTCCCACAGTGATTTTAAGGTAAATAACAATATGATATATTCTATACAGTTTAAAATACATTTCATTTAAAGGGAGCTTTAAACTTTTTCTGTATCATTATAGCACTTCAATAGATTCACTGCATTCGAACAGAAATGGATGTTCTAGGTTTAACCCGACATTTTTTAATAAAATATGTGCTTGAAGAAATTTTTAAAAATGAGGAAAAAAACAAATATATGCATCTAGGATAAAGTGAATGATTTAGATCAAAACATTAAAATCTGACAAAAACATAGACAAGCATGGTTGGACACTACATTATACCTGGCTTCCCATACAGAATTTTAACAGCAATTCAACAACAATTTTGGTTGGACAAATAGAAATTAACAGTCTTGATTGCATTTGGAGTCAAAATATTAAATAAACATCTATAAAAAAGCTTCCAAACTGGAAAAATAGTATAATTTTCCATTCAGATCAGAGACACAAAAAAAGATTTCAAAGAAAGCATAATAGTAAGTGCGATTCTATGAGCCATCACTGAGCATTCATCTTGGATAGGAAAAAAACGCATCCTATCTGACATACACAACATAGACATACAATTTATCAAATAATATCAACTGATTGTAGGACTTATGCAATAAATCTAAGTGATCTCTTTAAAGAACTTCATACATCATGATCGGTCTGAAATACTTTACCTGACGTTCATGTGAAGACGCAAGCACGCAAAGTACCTAATCTTGCAGACTCATCTACATAATTACCATATACATCATTTACAAGTATTGCCGGTAGTTCTCAAAAAAACAAACAAACAAAAAGAAAGTTAAAAATTGTGCATTAAATAAACAAATGGCATAGCACACCTGACATGGTCTGCAGTACAACAGTGTTATATAGAAAGCTGATTAATATAACTGAGTTTAGCCTTTTTAATAAAAACCATATACAGGTGTAGGTCCAGTATCGTGAGTTAAGCATTACAGCACCAAACTTCCATAATTTGGCAAATTCAAGCTTTAAGTGAATGTCAAAATGCTTTATAAAGTGTTACCTCTGATGCTGTGATTCAAATAAAGCTGGCACAAGACCTCCCCCTTAAATATCTATATTTGACCCACCGCCATCCCCCAGCATTTTCAGTAGTTCGTTTCCTGCTATATCTTGGTGTGCGTTCCTCTTGGCACAACACGACACCCCACATTAATCCTTTATAAATATGGCTGCAATACATTATAGAGACAAAACAGATTTTTGGTTCCAAGACTTACACAGGGAAAGGATAAAAAATAACAATATTCACAACGTCTAAAAAGCTCATCTAAAGTAAAGAAAATCTTTCAGCAGACGACAGCCCATAATGCTTCAAACTTTAAAGTTGTATAGCAAACAGGTGCAACTTTGACGGGAAGGACAGAGCTTTTACAGCATACACAAACGACAAGAAAAAAAAATTATACTTAATAAGACCATATGTCTGAATTTTTATAAATTAAATAATTAAAATTTCTTAAGATGATTGGCCTACTGTAATTTTCGCTGTACACCACCTTCACCTACAATTAAAAAAAAATACATCACAAAAACCTGATTTCATAGACATTTTGCAACCTTCCACGAGCCTCGGGCCCAGAGTCGGAAACATAAACGTGTACATCTTGGAGTCCCACACTACCAAAGCCCGTTTCTGTCACACACTGACACGTATGCATAACCATGAATGATAGCACTTTGGAGTAATTGATTGTTTCCCAGCTGTTTTTTTGTTTTTTTTTTTTTAAAACTAGTCCTCATCAAGGGCGGCTGCCGCTCTGCCGCCATCCCCTTCCTCCCAGTTGGATTGGTCAATCTCATTTGGCTCCTCCCCCTCGTCGGCCAGGTCTTCCTCCCCGTCTGCAGTCTCCTCAAAGTCATCCTCGCGCGAGAACTCCAGCTCCTGCATGGCCTCCAGGCCCTCCTGCGAGCCCTGGTGGGAGTCGGCGCAGTCGGCGCACACGCCGTAGCGCCGCGAGCCGTGCCGGATCCCCACGCTGGCCGCCAGCATGAAGATCTTCTTGCACACCATGCACTTGTACTTTTTGTCCTTCATGTGCACCTGTAGGGAGGATCAACAAACAGACGCATCATTACTCTCAAAGTGCATACAAAAGCCCCCCCCCCCCCATGTGGGTTTCTGTTTCGACCACCTCAGTGGGCTGGTTAAACGACTCCTCCTTCCGTTTCGTGATGATAAAACAGCTAGCCAACTGCTGCTCTTCAGGAGAGTTTCAGCACAGAAACAGCACCTCAGGAGTGAAAGCTGATAGCCCAGGGGCTGTGACAAGCACAGGCTGATTCATAACGCAAGCAACTCCCTCAGAGCTGTGACACGACACCTTGACTTTTTAATTCAGTTATCGTTTTCAATTTTTTTTTTGAAATTCAATTTAGTTCTTTTGAAATCCAACTGAACAGTTTAAGTTCAGTGGTTTTATTACAAATATGAAATATGTCTTTAGTTTTTATATATTAAGTTTTATTTTAAAGTAATTTTATTTCTAGGGATAGACTGAAAGTTGTAGAGCTATTGTGTGTCTGATCTTTAAATCATCTTTACATCATGAATGCACGTTACGTCCTAACGTCCTCAAAATGGGCAAAATATGTTCCAGGTATTATTAATGGTAATTAGAGATAAATCATTAATGTTAAAATATTTTAAAACGATAATGGAAAGTATTGGACGTTTGCTTTCATTAGTTAGAGAAGGGAAATTTGCAAGTTCTTTAGCTGTAGTTTTTCCTTACTCTATTTCAGTCTCATCTTATGTCAGTTACCTTCAGAAGAGATATTTCTCGTTTTCATTTATAGTTGTGGTTTTTAAATTTAATTTTCATACGAAATTTCAGCGAATTTGAGATATAGGTTTCAAGTTGCTTATATTTAACGTTCATATATTTCAACTAGTTTGCGCTATTTATAGTTTCTGTTTAGTTGTTTTTATTTAATTTTATTTGTGCGTTGCCAAAATGAGGCGTGAAGCCAAGCAAGGCGCACGCCCATCGGTGCGGGGGGGCTGAAGGGGCCTCACCAGCGAATGCCTCTTCACATGCTCGCGGCGGGTAAAGAGCTTGCCGCAGATGTCGCAGCTGAAGGAGCGCACTCCGGAGTGGATGATCAGGTGCCTCTTCAGGGTGCGCCGGTGCTTGGCGATGTAGCTACAGTGAGGACACTTCAGCTTGTTCTCCGTCACATCCGAGGACTCGCCTGCCAGACGGAAAACGGGGAACCCTTATGTGCGCTGGACTACACAGACACACCCGCCCGCCAAAGACATGGGGATCGGTCACTCGCTCCCGAAAAACGGCACGGAATTCCACGCACGATAAAAGCGTAGGAAACGGCGCCACTCGCTCTCGGAAACCAGCGGTTACGGCTTTGATGTTTTCGAAAGCAGAGTGCTGCTCTGAGCAGGTTTTTCATGCAAAGGATGTGGGTTGAGGGTTTTGTGGTACCATTTGTTTATATGTAGGGAGGTGGGAGGCGGCAATACGTGGTAAAAAAAAAAAAAAAAAAAAAAAAAAAATCAGTCTGATGCAATGCTTCAACACAGGGGAAAGTGCTGAGGAAAAGTGCAGAGCTGCCAATAAACTTTGCCACCTTGTGAAATGAGACGACCAAAGAAATCTTTCCTTTACAAGACCCAGGCAAAAGATGTTTGGTTGCACTGAACTAGGAAGGCACAGTCTTACCATTCTCCCACGACTCCGCTTGGTGGGAATCTTGCATTATGCTGCACTGTATCTGGTTGGCCAACTCTGAAGGGAAACAAATATACAGTCAGGGAACTTTTCCCCTGGTTTCTTCCTAACAATATCGCTCCCTGGCTAGGGGGCGTGGCCTAAATGACTGGCAACCATATTGGAAAAGATCGCACTACAATCCAACAATATCAAATTTCGTCCACATGAGGTAACAGAACAGGGAGAAAAAAAATATATACAGCTCAGATCAAAAACTGCTTTGCAATCGGTGACTCTACTTGCCACAGCCTGTTTGTGGGAGTCAGTGCAATAAGGACAGCAGGGTAATGGTGGTACCAGCATAGAACAATAATGACAAAACGATAAGAACTTTAAAAATGAGACTGTACTGCAGAGACGAGCCCAGATTTCCCAGCCCACGACATCCTGCTCCTGCCAAGAGCTGGAGGGGGGGGGCGGATTATCAGGCAAACAGAATAAAAGCCCACTCAGCATGTCAGACTGCACAGCAGGAATAGTTTTCATAAACCACCAGCAGAGGGCAGGAGCTTAAGGGCAAGTGCCTGTAGGGTTAGGGAATGGGAGCCCGGACAGTGATTCCCTCTACGGAGTCAGCAGGCCTGCCTGCATGGGGGCTGCACATTGCGCAAACATGACGGGGTTCCAAGACCATCAACCTACGCAGCTTCCAGCACCCGTGGAAACAGCAGCACCCACAGTAATAAATGACATTACAAAGAAGGGAAATTTGGCGTTTCCATTAACGTCACTCAGACGCATGTGGAGGCCGACTGTCAATCCCAAGAACTTACTTGAAACTATCCGTAACGACAATTCAAAACAGAGGATATCCTAGAAAAATATCATTAACTTGGCAGGGCGCAGTGCAACAGCCACTGGCAGTCAGCCGGACAGCCCCACTGAAGTACCAGCCAGAGAAGCTGTGGATTTCTGGGGTACACAGCACAGGGGTGTTGGGAACGGCACCAGGAACACAACACGGATAACGCAGCCCACGAGCAGGAACAGTGTCAGGGAATGTGTGACTATCCACCATAACGGCAGCTTTTTCCTTTGCACAGAGCTCAATTTTAACCCCCCACCCCCCCGATTCCGGGAAAAAAACCCAGTTTGTTCCAGGTAATTTGGAAACTTGATTCTGAGAACAAAAATGTGGCATTGAATAAGCCTACTCATATGTGTGCCTGTGAGGATGTACCTGCATTCTCTGAGAGGAACAAGAGGTCCTCCCTGGGGTAA
Organism: Cryptomyrus ogoouensis; assembly: GCA_025773925.1. Lineage (NCBI taxonomy): Eukaryota > Metazoa > Chordata > Actinopteri > Osteoglossiformes > Mormyridae > Cryptomyrus > Cryptomyrus ogoouensis. The sequence goes on along the minus strand of JAOYFF010000047.1, from coordinate 4,401,224 downwards.
GACGCTGTAGGCTGGACCAACATGCAATAGTCGTAAGCCTCCTCGGGCTGGGGCGGGATGTTGTAGACAAAGCGACGCGTGTTCTGGTTTTTCCGCCGGCCGCTGCCCGGCTGCTGCTTCACCTCCTTCACCTCCTTCTTGACAGGGGTGGCAGTTGCGTTGTCGTTCCACACGAACACGGGCCCCGGGCCCAGCGACTCGTTCTCTGCCGATTCCGAGGAGTTGTCGCAGGTATAGCCGGAGCGGCCGAGCGGGAATCCCTCGCTGGCCGACATCTCCTCGTCGTGAGGCTCCTCCTTGATGTGGCCGCTGGCTTGGATGGAGAGCTTGGAAAGGATGCTGGTGGCCCAGAAGTTACTGGGCTTCCTGTCCGACCCCTTGGCGTCTTTGGTGAGGGTCTGCCGCTTATTGTAGTCTACCACCACAGAGTCGGGCGCTTCGTTCTTGATACTGATGTTCAGGGCGTCCTTGATGAACGCCCGGCAGGATTGCACCACTTCGGTCATCTGGAGGTAGCTGGCCACAGACATCACCTCAATGGCATTTTGGCTTGTGAGCAGAAGGTTGCCCGAGTACAGAAAGTCTAAGATAACAGAAAAACCCTGGACGGCAGCCACATCGAGGTGGGTTGTCGTGGTTTGGTCACAGCTCTCGTTCTTGGTCAAGCAGTAGAGGGTCTTAAAGAAGCGGCTGCCAGCCACCAGAATGTTCTTGTGTGCTCTGAAGACCTGGCCGCCCACCACGATGCTGACGTCGCACAGGATGCCGTTCTTCCTCTGCTTGTTGAGCTCCTGCAGCAGCAGGTAGCAGTAGGAGTTCTCGTTCGGCTTGTTCCTGTAGCCCTCCATCTCCTCCCCGTCAAGGTCTCCTGCCCTCTCCGTCTCCTGGCACCACCACAAGAACAAGAACAAGAATGATTAGATGCCTGAGGGGGGAAGAGAGAAAAATGGGGGGGGGGCTGAGGTAAAGCAGTCAGGGGGAATTTCTCACTGTGAGGGCTGATCGGACAGGTTCCTGGATAAGAGCGATAGCACGATGAAACCTGTGAAGAGCAAGCTCTCAAAGAAAAATACGCTTTATCGGTAAGGGATGAACCAGGCCAAATCTATAAAGGAACTCTTACCCTTAATCCATCTCAAGCTGCGCAAAGAAAATAACTCAATTACACAAATATTTTCCACGCTGAACCGTTCCCATAGTTTAATGTTTAATGAACAACTCCACTCCTGAAACAAACCGTTACAATATTTTGTGCAGCAGCGAACATCTGCAAAAAAAAGCCAAGTCTGAGGACAAAAGATTGTACTTAGGAAGAAAAGGAACAGCATCAACCTCAATGTCCACATGTTGGGGATTTGGGGGGGGCTGTAAACTTCCCTGCACATGACGGGTTGAGCAGAACCACAGAGAGGTTCAATAAGACACGTGACCATCTTGCTGCAAAGCCAGTAAGAGGGACCGTCCAGATCGGCCAACGTTACCCAGACTCCCAGATGTGCCACATGTTGAGACTAGCAGCATTTACACAGCGCAGTGTCTCACTGGCTGGCTGAATGTAACCCCCACCAATGACAGGCGTGAAAAACGTCTCGCCCTGATTTTTAAAAACGAATAAGCAAAGGAACGGCTCTCAGCTTCCGTAGATCGACAGACCATAAAGCCAATGCTGATGATGCCCTGAATAGAACACAGACCCAAACGGAGGTATTAACAGCGATTCTGCTCTAGAGAAGTGATCGAGACACGCCGAGCCGTCGCATGACTCTCGAAAGAGGAAAACTAATTATGCACTAATTTCTGTCAACAAATGTTTTACGCCCAAGAGGAACCTATGCAGTCGGACATACTGCAAATTACTAATAAATGTCATTCCAGGTAAGGCTGGGTTTGGCCATCTTCCAGGTTTATGAATACGCCTGGGATCCAACTGGAAATGCACAAAAAAATAAATAAATAAAATTATCACCAGAAGGCACTATGACACAGGTAACCGAGTAAAGTGAAAATGAACCAAAGGGAGAAAATAACTCAGTGCAGGTGTAACAGCATAAAGAAAGGGATCCCTCGGGGTGGGGTGGGGGGATCAAACACAAGAAATACATGAATCCGAAATGCCTTTCATCTCTACCCCGGCACAAACACCCGGAACTGAAAGGTAACCCCACGGAAGCTCCTGCAGTGCAGTTCTGGTTACTGTGCTGAGGGAGGCCAGCCGCTGTGAGGGAGCATCCCAAATGGGGGCACTGGTCCCATTTAGCTCGTCTTCTGGAAGATTCCCAGACAATGCAGTTGTGAGGCACGCAAGGCCCAAGGTGTGGGAGGGTCGCCCGGCGGGGGCCTTAACAAAGAACGAGTGTGCAGACCGTGATCCCGCCCTGACATTCCCTTTGTACCTGAACACAGTCTTTCCACAAACAGGACACTAAATTCAAGGAAGGTTCCCTTCTCGTTGCAAAGCAGAAACTGGAGCTGCATTTTCGCTCAACCAGGAAGTGGGTAAATAACAGTGTGAAGTTAATCCACTTTGCCAGCAGACACACCATTTCATACAACATTTGTGCAAGGAGCACCCCCTAGCTGATGGAGAGAAAAAGCTGGCAGAGAACAAGACAGCATGCAAATACTGAAAAGCCAGAACGGTGCACAAGGACGACCAGCACAAGTGACATATAATATATATAAAAATCTGACAGCTAGCATGAACGGACACATCATTCAAACCGCAATTACGGACCTTATCGATAATTAAAATTCAGAAACCAAAGCTTGCGACAGATTAAGTTTGAAAATAATAGATGGAATGTCAATCAGGATTTCAGGATTTTTTGTTTAAATTTGTTGATACCTCAACGGTGGACTGTTGGAAAACGCCTCAGCACACATCCAAGCATTTATTTTAAACATAAGCGATAAACATTTTTACACCCAAAGTTCACAAAATAAGCCCACTAACAGTACAATAGGTCAAATTATGCGAGCCACAGAATATCATCTCACGACTATAGTATGTTTTTATCCGGTAGTGGTTTTAGGGATCATGCAGTTACTTAAGAGCTTATCTAGTACTATAAGATACTAGAACAATCACTAGTTCATAAATGTGGTGTAGGGTCAGTCTTTCTGGGCCGTCGCTGAGGTGATGTGAAATGACTACGCAGGATAAATAATTGAAGCCATTTCATTATAAATTGGGGAATTTGGGATATCGTACTACTGGCAAGAAGAGATAAAATGAACATAATTATCTGCAAACTATTCACTTGGTGATTTACAATAGATATTGCAGTCAAGAATTGCTTTTACTGATTTACACATTTTCAACATGTCACCAATACCACATATACATTTATATTTAAAAAAATAACCATTTCTTATTATCAAAAATTTCAGAGTGTGAATATTACAAAATCTGTAAAAGAAGAAAATTGGCACCAAAATGCATGTGAAACAGTCTTTGATGCCAGGACAGTCTTCTGTTGCTTGAGGCAATTCTAACCAATCAGACCCACTCACCCCTGCTAATTAGGGGTATATAAAAACAGAGTCATTTAAGATGATAAATGAAATAGATAAAATAAAATTCATACACTAAGCTATTCAACCCATGCACAATAAGCTTGTGGTCCATGCCTTAATATCTCCGAGATGACATTATACCTACAAGACTTGGTATATTAAGTGGACACTGAACAACACACTTAATACACGAACACTTATGCAAGTGAGTGTAATAATTAAGATGGCAGAACCTGCACCCATTAGGACAGGTGATCAAGTGAAAGCTAATTAAAATGCATTCATCACAGCAGACAGCAAGGCATGTCATTCTCTTGAATCATATCTCTGCTGTCACAGTTTAGCAGCAGTTACGTATTGGTCAGTGAACTTGTCAGAATATTATGCTACATATTTTTTTTTTACTGTCCTCTTCAAAAATGGACTGATGATCGACCCACTTCCTCCACATTGCTAGTAAGGCTGGATGACCCCTGACATAGAAAATTTTATGTAAAACTGGATTGTAGTGGCAGTTGTTGCCAAACCTACATTTCATATAAAAATACTTCACCTGCTGGGTACTCTGGCCGGTCTGGAGATGACCCACCAAACTCAACCCAACACAATCCCACCACCCCCACCGCGAAGACAGAGGTCATTCAACACACTCATCAACAGAGGTGGGGGTGGGGTCCCAAGGCACCCCCCCACCACCACCACCACCACGGGGGTGTCGTGTGCTCCTCCGGGTGGGGTCCCCCAGACCAAACCCTGCCATTGTTTGACCTCTGCCATTACAGGCTGCCGGCTCCCTCCTGTAAGATAAATAAAACGATACCTACAGCCTAACCAACTGCTTACGGATAAACCCGCAGCTTATTCTGGATGTTAAGGTGGCCTGATTACAGGATTTATATTTAAAACAATACTGAATACCAGTATACTTGACAATACTAATTAAATCTAAAAAAAATTACTCGCAGTACTATTCACAATGAAAATATAACCTAGGTTAGCACCATAACAAGCTAGAGGAGCTAAAGTCCGCTACTGTACCTGCAGATCGGTTTAGCTCGTTAAGTGAAGCGTTATTCTTGTCGTTAGCTAACAGGCTAACTGCTCTCGATTTATGTAGCTAACAGGTTTGGCCAGCCTAGCTAGCCAGTCGGACAGTTAGCCTGATTAGCATTCGCTTCTTCTAAGCGAAATTAGCGGCGGGGAGCGCCGGCGCGGCGCCGGGGAGAGGGGCTCGGGCGGCCGCCGTACCTGCTTGGCGGGGTCATTGCGGCCGTGCTCCGCGGACAGGTGGTGCCTCAGCAGTAGGGCCCGCTTGTAGTTCCGGCTGCCCCTGACCAGCTCGTCGCTGCTGGCACTGACGTCGCGGCACCATGAGCAGGACATGGAGCCGGTTTCTCGGCAGAACTTCAGCCACGGAAACTCCTGCAGCCAGGACGCCTGGAAGAGCGAGTGTTTCTGCAGCAGGGTCTGCGGTCTCATTCCCACCCAGGGCTTCTTGGCTCCCTCTTCCTCCGCCGTGTTCTCTGCCTCGCCCCCGTCGTCCTCCCCAGATGCCGCGGCCGTAGCTCCGTCCTCGCCGCCGTAGTCATTTCCCCCCGTCCATCCGCCGCCTTCCGCGGCCGAGCCGGAAAGCCAGTCGTCTTCGCCATCTCCGGCGTCCAGATCCTCTTCCTCCTCCGCCTCTGGCTCTGTGCTATCGCTGACGGACCCCCCGCCCTCAAGCCGCACCGCCGACGTCCCTTTGGCCCCCAGGTCCCCGTCCTCCTCCTGCTCCGGCCCGCTGCCGTTCAGGTGCCGGTTCGGCCAGGCTTGGGCCTCCCGGCGGTTAGCGCTGGTGCCGCCGGAGCCGCTCACGGCCAGTCCGCCTCCTCGAAAAGCCAACGACCTGCGGTTTCTTTCTTCGGACATTTTCTCTGTAAATTAAAATGTACACTTCAATAAAAACTATTACTCCTGCCACCCGAGTCCGACGTAAAGCGCACGGTGGTCTGTTCGGGATCCAATCACCGTTCGGTACCGACGGCTGCGTTGAGCGCCGGCCTCCTGGTGGGAGCAGCGATGGAGGTTATGCGGAAATAAATAAAGGTTTTAAAGGCATAATGAGCTCCGGCGCAGCCTGCAGAGGTCGGACGGCAGCGACTTTGCCCATAATGCACCTCGGCCAGGGACAGGGGGGTCACGGGCTGCTCCGGGGAAGGTGGGGGTCAGGGGAAGGTGGGGGTGCTGCGGACAACGAGAAGATTACGCGGTGGCCAGTTCACGCATGTAGATCTGTGTGTCCGGTGCACCGTCTCTATTCGCCTGAGTAAATGGCTCCGGGTTCAGGGCATTTTTCAGACGTACCTGAGAGTCAAAGTACGATGGACAGGTGCAGGAGTAGCCCAGCTGATAGACTGCCGGTGTGTATGAATGTTGAGGTGGGGGCTAGACCGGCCACATCAGCCGGGGTGCGGTACATTCCCGCCCATAAACCGACCCATATGTTTAAAACATTTATTGTGCTATAAAACAGATATAGGCGTCACATAAGCACTGTCTGTCAGCAACGAAATTACGGTTGTAATATGCTGCCATCAAATTTTCATGTTTTGATGTCCGTGGGAGTTTTTTTTAATATATATATATATATTTATATATTTCCCCCCAAAAGTCACATTTCACTTTCCTTAACATTCACAGAAGTCATAAAACTGAAGTATGCAATTTTCATGCTAGTATTTTATTCGTGTAAAAGAGTATATTTAAATATATCCAAAATTAGCCAATTATTAGGAATGCATTGGGATCTGGGCAATGACAGATAAATGTTGATAGTGTAGTTTATTTCTTTAGAAGAAAAAGTCCAAATACACACCCATCATGGACAATTAATAGTCACCCCACCCCCGGAATCCACTTTTAGGTGTGGCGCACAGTTAAACACACACACAAACACAAGAGCTGTTAGGTAAAGTACACAATACTCTTGGGAGCTTCGATATTCAGGCTCTTTCTCACCGAGGTGGAAGAGCCCAGAATCTCCAGTACCGGTTTCTCCCAGTAGGTGGCACTCTCACCAGCAAACTATTTTATCAATTTCTAACAGGTATACTTTGGTCCGCTGTACTAGTGGATTTCTTTGACTGGTACATTGCGGGAGTGAAGGAGCTTCTAATAATTTTACTAATAGTTGTCCTGACATATGTCTGAAAACACAAAGGACACATGCTTTGGGCTGTGTAAGTCTTTACTGGTAAGGTATTTCCCCACTGGTTGTACTTTCTCCTCTGTCTACTGCTTTATGCTATTTGGGTCTGAGAGCATCTTGGTTATTTCTGTAACCAAAAAATACACTTGTGTTTGGGGCTAAGAGGCATAATGAATTATAAAAAGTTTGCAGCCTTTATAATAAAAATGGTGTTGAGTCTTGATTACAGTGCTTTATATGTAAATGTTTCGTTTATTGCTCCTAATACAATACATAATGTTCATGACTTCAGTTGTTTATGGATTAATAATTGTTTAATTAGACAAGAAAGTTGCCTTTGTTTAGCCATGTGTAAAGATATTTTTCCTGTTTCCCAGGGTACTTTAAAGTGTTTATCCTGTTCTTAAACTCAAATTAGTCATGATTTTTTTTTTGTATAAGTTTAATTTGCATAGCTGTTAAAGACATTGAGATGCATAGAATGAATGGAAAGATAGCATAAACCAATATGACAGTGCAGGTCAAAATGACAGCTATGATTGACTTTTTACGTTCTTTTAAACAACATGTAGAATAACTTTTATCTGCACTAAAATGAACATTTGTTGAAACTTCCATTGTCCAATACAGCCTCAAAATTTGAAAACAATCTGAATATTGTTTAACAATGTCTTTTTTTCCAGCTTTGAATTTAAGAACTGCATTTACATTGTTAATCTACACCAGGGATGTCAAACTGCAGTCCTGGGGGGCCGGAGCCCTGTGTAGCTTGGTTCTTTCCCTGTTCCACCACAAATGATTGAGCTCAACTGCTATGTGGTAATTAGCACAAGAAGTTGAATCAGGTGTGTTAAATGAGGGGAAACCCAAAAATTTGCAGGGCTCCGGCCCCCCAGGACTGGAGTTTGACACCCCTGATCTACACAGTACATCCATCCATAGGGTTACTAGATAATCCATGTCATGGGGGACACATTGAACTAGGACAGGATTTGTAGACTACCATTTCAATTTAAAAACCTGAATTTCACTTAAGCGCTGTGTTCTTGCTGTGTGCTGATTGGTCAGTCTAATGTTAATGTGAAACAGCTGGATGAGTCATTCAATCTAGGAAACCAACCATAAGTTATACAAAGTACAAGAAGACCTGAACAATTTAGCCAAGTACAGAGCCATTCAGTTTTAAAGTACTTTGTACAACTTGAATTAGTTCAACGTATCTCCCTGACATGGATTATCTGGTCACTCCATCCATCCATCCATCCCCATGCCTTGCGATGTAATACAGGGCGACCCACCTTCGCCCCGCCTATCACGCCCCAGCCACTCCCACTCCCCCACCCGCATTCATAAGCCTCCAAGACTGGCAAAACAGAGCCGGAGGACGACGCAAAGTGGCCCCCAATCCTACCTGGAGCCGCAGCACCACTGGACGGCACGCCGTATATGAGGCATGGAGGGAGCCGGACAAGGTACAGCTCTGCTTGGCTGCTGCACACATCTGCATGGGACGAATATGGAGTGAAATTTCTGGGGATTGCTCCAGAAAATTTACTGTCAAAATCCTGCTGCTGAGGTGACGATCTCCAGCCGGTAAAATCAGTCAAATACTTAGCTAATTTGTCCGCTAACTAATAAGCGTCAGAACGCAGGAAACGGCAAATTAAGATGTAGTTGCGAGCAAAATCATTTTACAACATTTACATTTCATCGGCTACACGCTAAAAAGTTTGACACTAACTCTAGATCTGCGTTCGTGTAAAATATTAATGTACTACCAAGTAGTTTTGTTAGACCGCACCAGAGAGCATATTGTTTTATCTTCAAAAAAAGAAAAAAATCTGCACATGGAGTTATTTTAAGCAATTTCATAAACGGCAGGTCTTTTGGATGTCCCTGTACTGGATAAACAGTGATTGAAGATGGACGGATGAATTTTATTAGTCTGACTTGATTCATTAGGGCTAGTTGTATGTTCACCTTTTTCTAGTAATTGAAACTGACAAATGTGCGCTATTTGTTTGTGTTTTTAGTTTGCATACTTTCCCCCAAGTACTCTGATTATCTCCAGTACTCCAAACTCATGCACTTAAACTCAGAGGCACCGTAAGGGGGCAGGGGGAGGTAGGATGATTCGAAGGGCCCCTGAGTGACAGGGGCCCTAAAAAATAACTGTATTGATCTGGACTGGGGGTCCAATATGGGCCCCAAAACCTTTGGCATCGCCCCTGCTTAAGCTGATTGGCGTCTCCATATAGCGCTGTGCTGCATAGGATGGGCTGTGGGTGACCTAGACCAGCATGAGCAGTTAGATGGATGTTTCTTTAGATCTTATTTTTTAAAGAAACTGCTTTCGTAATTTATTCATCCGTATACTAAAGGTGTAACAAAGCTGTTTTTGAATCCTGTCTACGATAGAACTTGTTTAAAAAAATTTATTGAATATTTTTTTGAAAAACTAGGATATCACAATAATTCATTGCGTCATATATTGGAATCTGCTTATAGTGATCACATCTGTCTGGGTGAAATTGATCACTATAAGCAGATGATTATAACCGATTTTTACTTTTTATATATGTCTCAGGCAGATTACCAACTAATTGTCATTTGTATATTTATTACATGAATATAAGGTAATGGACAGCATCAGTATTTACTGAATTTTATTGACTTTTCATATACAGTGCAGCTGTTTGAAACGCTTTTCAAATTACAGCAATGCACGTATAAATTTATGGAACTGTGTATAATTCAAATACGCTATAATACAGTACTATATATATATATTAATCAATTTTATTTATACGGCACATTTTCACTGTTGTATCTCGGTGGCTCGTTTTTGGTGGTTGGTCTTATGCTTTGATCTGTATTTGCCATTGAGAGAAAATGACTTTTTCTCATCATGTTTGCTATGCACACAGAATTAGCCTCAGGTAGCTAGCTGTGTTACCACAAGGCAAAGCAGGATGATTAAATTAAGTATAGTAAAATATAATAGTTTTAATTTTTTCCATATGTTCTAATGTTTAAAAAGACCCAAAATGAACACTGTAAGCTGACTACTTGATTACTATATGCAAATTTTTAAACAGTATTTGTACAGGAATCATTCTGTCCCAGGCTTTTTCATCCATGTAAACCATTGATCACTATAACCATGATGATCACTGTAAGCTGCTTCCATTGTATTTGAATTGAATCTTATTGAACTGATACATTTTAAACCGTGTCCTTATTTTATTGTTTTGTGTCCCATTTATCTGCAAGTCGTGCTTCTTTTCACTGAATCAATAGCCTGACTATGACAAACATTTTGAAGATAGATGGAAGGATCAATCAGTTCTTATGGCTTTGGTGCATAGGTGATGGTTGGAAGCAGGGCCCTTCAGTGGTTCATGAAGGTTCATACCATGCTTTTCTACAGCTGGAAAGCAGGTGGATTATTTTGATTTATATTGCAGATTAGAGGGTGAAGGGTGGAGACAATATCTCTTGCCTAAGATGTTTTAAAGTCTTTTGTAATGGGTAATAGTACCCATGTTTTCTTGATGTTGTTTTAAGCACATGCTTTTTACCTGGTGCTGCGAAGTGTGGGTGTTACAGATGTGGTTTGCAGCATGTAATTGGCGTAATACAGACTGAGTCAGGCATGCAGAGACAGCCCTGTGTCTGAACAGCGGCAGAAACAGTTCAGCAGATAGGGTAGGAAGGCACATATGTTCACCAGCTACGTCCAGTTGGTGTCCTTCGTGCTTACTTGTTTTTGGTCTCGCATGAATGGCTTGTCAAGCCTCCTGATGTGAGGTTTTCTTCTTTGGCATTGTTGTCCAGGGACTTAAGTGTCTCATATCTTCAGTAATTAAGGTTCTTCATATTGTTTTATCAGTTTAGCTTTAAAAACATTAGTGGGTTCATTTGAATAATGACTGTTGAGGGACACATGGGGACATACAGGGACACATGGGGACATACAGGGACACATGAGGATATACAGGGACATATGGACAGTTGTAGTACTTGGACATGTATGAATTGACAGCATATATTGCATGATTGGTGGCTCTAATACAGCTATCAGTAACTGTTTATATTAATATACTGTAACTGGGCCATAGTTAGAAATGCGTAATTTAAACAAGATTAGACCTATGTGTGCATGTCCTGTTTTGTCACATTTGAATATATTCTTTACTCTCCATGTTGCCTAGAATGGCCGTGGGTAGTTCAGACTACTGCAGGTATATTAATACCATCTTTGTTATTTAAAGCTTTCATTTTATATGTTTCCTTTTGGGCAGCATATTGGCTCCATGGGTCGCACTGCACCCTCACATCTCCTGCATCTCCAGTGGAGTTTTCTTATTCTGCCCAGGTTTGCATGGTCTCCCTCCAGTTACTCCAGTATTCATCTGCAGTGTGTTTGCCGTGCAGTGGCACTGGCAATGAAACGGAGGGTACCTGTGTAGGCTGTAAAAATGCATTTTGTATTTACAACCATGTAGAGAGTAAAAATACATTTTGGACTGTGTATTACATTATGTTCGATATTTATTTCTCAGTACCGTTTATTGTTTTGAAGCTTGTAGGTTGTTTGTGCTGCCAAATATGTGTTAAAACATGGAAACTAATAAACACCTTTAAAAATACACATTTTGACTAATATAGACTTTTACCCGCTAAATGAAAAACAGGCATTAAGCCCAGAGAACTGCGTGTTTAATTGTTATTTAATTGTTATTTTGTAACTATACCAACCAGTCATGTCAGGCTGACTGTCCTACCCACGCATGTTTAATATCTACCTTGCAATTCCAACCCTAATCCATTTCAGTATCCCGTATGTCTGGTCCTATCCCCGGAATGCCTGGAATGTCTCTGTTGTTGTTGTAGACGGTTTGCTCTTGTCTGCATCCCTATTTGTGATTTGGATGGCCATACTTCAGCTGTGTGTTTTTTCACAGGAATATGTGTCCGCCCCCCCCCGCCCCCCCCCCCCCCCCCCCCCGCCACCCCCCCTCCCGCACCGTCCACGGCCCCCCCCGCCGCCCCCACCCCCGCCACTCGCCCCCCCCCCGCTCTCTCTCCTCTTTGT
>JAOYFF010000047.1:4352392-4384070 GCA_025773925.1 Cryptomyrus ogoouensis | reverse complement strand
AATTCAGGGGTTTTTTGTGGGCCTTCCCTTAGGGGCGGGAAACGGGGGGGGGGGGCGCCGCCCGCCCGGGGCTTGTAAGGACGGGGCAACAACACCCCCCCCCCCCCCCCCCCCCCCGGGGGGGGCCCCAGCAGGTACTTACCAGGGGTTGATTCGTAATAACTCTGTGAAAGCGGAGAGAGGAAACTGCCCTGGGCTCCTGCCATGGGCCTGGACGGCGAAGCGGACGCTGCTTGGTGCCGCCGGATGCCCCGCTTTCCCATCTGGGGGGCACAGTTAGCGGCTTCCTGAGGGGAGATGGCTGTCCCTGGAGACCTAAACCATGCAAAGAGCAGGAGGCCTTTTTAATGTGCCCAGGGCAGCCTGTGATTAAGGCAATGATGTCGTAATGCAAACAAGATACAGGAAGCCGTGGGTGGCGGCTATCGCCTGACATCGGCATGCTTTTGAGCTAATTTAGTCTGAATCTGACTGCGATGATTTACATGGGATTGTTATCAGTGTGGTGTTGGTGCAGCATGATGCTAAACATTAATCTGCCGTCTGACTGAGTCCCATCGGACTCTTCAGTGTCTCCGGCAGGGATCTGTTTATGGCTTCCCACAGCGCCACCAAGCCAAGACAGGTGGTCGTGCCATCATGGGAAGAATTTCAGCAAACTATGTAGTATAAGACAGTATAATCGCATCGCTTTATTCCTCACATCACTTGACACTTATTAATCATTTAAATAAGGCACCCCACACTCTCAAGGTTTATCTCTGCAGAAGGTATGTATTCTGATTGCCTAAGGATTACTTCAGGCACATCTTCATTTACAAAAGCTTTTTTTGTTTTGAAGATTTTTTTTTTTCCCCCGAAATTATGAAGGATGAAACGTACAATCCATGCTTCGTATCAGCCTTGCACAAGAGCCATGCAAACTTAAGTTTGTCTGACCTGAGCACTTTAACACTTGGCACTTTGGACGGTAAACCCTGGATTTGTAACGGAGGACAGTCAGCTCCGATATATGCAGACCGAGGCCCCCGGTGTCCCGTTTACACCCCCATCCTATTCGCATGGATGTAAAATATTGCCAGGTCGGGCGCGGTCTCTCAATGGCAGGAATCATAACTGTCAATATTTACTCTGAATGCGGAATAGCCCGGAGCCGGCGAGCCGGGCCGGCATTCAGACCCCCGCCCACGCTCTCGCGTCCCCGTTTTAAGTGGTGCAATTATGAACCAGGCAGACTGCCTGGACCCTTTCACTCCGCTGTGTTTGTGCTCAGAACTTCCTCTGTTTGTGGACTGGGGACCACGCTCTCTATTTTAGTACAGATACCTAGAGAGTCAAGCAAACAAACGTGGGAGGAGAAGAGTGGATGACCATAGAAGGAGAGGCAGAGAGAAAAAGAGAAAGAGTGGGAGAAGGAGATGGCCTTTTGGCAGACGGATGGAAAGGGAGCAGGGAGGGCGATGAAGGGGAAAGAAACTGGCGATTTGGTTTTATAAAAAAAAAACAAAGTAATGAAGACCTTAACCAGGATAGTCTAAGCTTGAGACCAAACCAGAACTTAACTAAGAGAGAAGCTAATGAAGTAATAAGCAGACATTCCTTATCACTTACTCATACATTAAAATTGTATTTTTTAACAGATTGGACGGTATACGTTTAGTTAACATTATCAGTTACAAACAGTTCAATATTCCTTATATTGATTTTTTAAATGTGGAAAAGAGATTATCAGTGTTGGCAGCAATAGATAGTAGATAGTGATAATACTATTTCAATTAAAATTATGTCAACCATGAAGTTAATTCATTTCAATTGTCTCCAGATCTTTATCTAAACTCTGTTAAAAATGGTACTGAAATAAGGGAGAATGATACAGCATCACTGTTAGAGGACAGCAAAGCAAATGTCGAGTACTTGCTGATGTATTCTTGTTTTACAGCAGTGTGTGAAAGTGTAGACAATGCAGGGAATGATGTCACACCTACTCAGTTTCTGCTGGGCTATGCAGCAGATTGTATACGGCTGTGACAATAGCCCTCTGCAAATGACAGGCGTCTTTGACAATACCTGCAGAAAAGGAGAAGTTGGATTATCCCATTGTGTCCTTGATTCTGTTCATATTGTTTGACACAATGCAAAATGATGTAGCCAGAGTAGTCCATTCCACATCCAGTGCATGCTGGGTCAGTCACAGGGGTGGTGAGATTATGGTCTGATTTCTCAGATAGTTTTAGCCTTAAATTCCCATAAGCCTGGCTGTAAGCACCAAGCTGTAATGGACCCTGACAAAGGGTGTTTGAAATGAAGCTCTCTCTGTTTGACAGAAATGAAGGGGGTCAAGATGTTCATGCAGCTGCTGGCCTTGCTGGGACTATGGCTGGGACTAGCAGGTAAGTCTGTAATCCATCTCCTGGACATACCTGTATCTGTGCTATCTGGTTAGCACAGTGTTTCCCAATCCGGTCCTTGGGGACCCACAGTCTGTCCATGTTTTTGCTCCCTCCAAGCTCCCTGCCAGACAATACACATTTTTGCTCCCTCCCAGCGATAGAGAGCTGAGAGGAAGTAAAAACGTGGACTGTCTGTGGATCCCCGAGGACCGGATTGGGAAACACCGGGTTAGTTTTATGTTGCATTAGCATCCAGATGCACAGCATCCCTTTGAATGACCCGTGTGGCAGCATGTTGCATGAGAAGTGAACGAGTGAGTGGTTTAAAAAGAGGCTGTGTGTGGCTGGTGGGTGATCGGCGGGAGCAGATGCGGAGATGGTTCTGAGAACAATGGGGCAGAGGAAACGTGCGTCTTCCTGTAGTGCATAAAACTACAGCCCCTGATGCTCCTATCGCTGACCTCGAAACACAAGTCAGCCCCCAGGGGACCACCCAGGCCACCTGCCCCTCGCCTCCACTCTCAGGGTCTTTCAGCTGGGCCCAGTCTCTGTTTTGTCTGTGTGTGTCATTCCCCTTGTTAAGAATGTCATCCTGTCACTTGGTTTCAGTGAGCATGGTTGAGCTGAACTTATTTGATTTGATTGCAGTTTACTGTAAACTCCACTTGAGTCCCTGTTATGGCACTGTAATCTGTTTGAGACCAATCACTGTCTCATTTTTCTGTCCCCTTTACTGTAAACTGCATTTGGGTCCCCCTTTCACCTTCCACTTTACAATCCCTCTATCTGAGAGCACTTCTTAATATAGTTTCACTTAGAAATAATTACATTTTATTCTTTGCATGTTTTATGTTTCTGTGAGCACACTTGTGCATTCCTCAGTCACTGCACTTTGGTATTTGTTTGTCTGCATTTTAGTTTGTCAGCAGGTCCTTTAAAGATGGACATGTGCTCACGCCTTTCTTACTGCGTGTGTGTCTGTATCTGCCAGAACCCTCAGACACGCCAGGAGAGGGCAAAGTGCTCTGCGCCTGTGAGAGGAGGTACAGCTGTGAGAACAGCACGTGCTGGGGTGACCGCTGCTTCTACATTATGCTGGGGGGCAAGGACCAGAGGGGCTGCTTCCAGCGGGCCCAGCAGGAGCAGTGCATGACCCGTCTGCCCAACTTGTTTGTTCATTGCTGCTCCTCTCACCTCTGCAACGCCAACACCACCGTCCCCCAAGATCCAGGTCAGTGCTCGTCTCAGGCAGTGCCGACACCTTGTGCTTTTAGAATCTCGCTCAGGGATCACTCAGTGCCAATGCTGATTTAGGAGGCATTTCATTATAGCCATGAACCTGGCATCTCCAGGACTGCAGGGAGGGGTCTCCTGCTCGATGCTCTCCGGATGCGCTGCATTGCTCTCAAAACCCAAAGAGGAGTTACGGTTAGATATAAGAAGTCAACACACTCTTTTTGAAATGACAAGATAAATAATTTCAGAGAATTTTCCATATTTAATATGATCATGAAACCAAAATTCAAGAGAGAAATGAATTGATCATTAACAGGCCATTTTAAGACTTCGATCGCATGCACGCTTCAGACCGTTATGTTGGAAGGTGAAGTTCCTCTTCAGCTTGCTGACAGGGGCCTGCAGGTTTTTTTTTTTTTTTTTCTGCTAAAATATTTTAATATTTTGAGATAGTCCTTCAGTGTTGCTATAGGCGTCTTAATAGCCTAGTTTTCCCTCTGTCCTGTCATCAACTTTGCAGGGTAGTTTTCTGAAAGATCAGAAATGGAAGATATAGCTGATGCTGGAGTTGAAAATAATGAGACACTGAGGTTGTCAGAAAAGCGATTCTCAGATACTAATCGATATTTAAAATTAGTATCTGATTAGATACTCATTTTCACCATTATTGATACCAACAGTGTGGTTTTTGCCTCATTTGCCACACTTCACACAGCACCACTACAGCACAGGTGTGCATGCACTAACACACACACTCACACACACGCACACACTCGCGCAGCCCCTCCCCTCCTCTCAATAGCCGCTGAACGCATTCCTGCTGGTTAACACACACATACCGAGTTGGCCGAACATGGCATATGCTGCAATTGAAGGCACTTCGCAAGCTGCTTTAGTAAAAAAAAAAAACACAAAAGTGCCTTTTGGAAGTATTTTGCAGACAGGCATGGAAAGGCTAAGGATGTCGATAAGCCTCTATGCAAACAGTGCTACAAAGTTGTGGCGACGAAGTCAAGTTGCACGTCAAACCTGGCGAATCATCTTAAAGACCAACATCCCGGTCTTTATGAGAAATTTCGCGAGGTCGTAAAGCTCACGTTTCAGCAACACTGAACTATTAAACACTTATCAAAAATGTTAACTTGGTCGGCTCACACCTTAACATTAGCCGTTTATCTATAAGAAGTTAGCCAACAAACACGTTAGCGGAATGTTATCATTAAGGTAGCGGATAGGCGCAATGGCTAATAATAAAATAATATACTTAATGTGGGAACAATGCAAAAACGTAAGACAAAGTAAAATCCTGTAAAATGTGGTAAACGCCCAGTCATACTTTAAAAAAAAATACCGTCGTATACCGTGAAACCGATATAACTTTGAAAAATACCGTGATATAAATTTTTGGTCATACCGCCCAGCCCTAATTCTGAGTGTGACTGGTCACCCCCCTACTACAGCCCCCATCATTAATGGGTGTGCACACTTATACAACCCGGGTGTTGTAGGCTTTTAAAATATTTGTCATACTAATTGTACGTTTGTTTTGCTCTTGAATTTTTGGTAACCCCTTACATTAATTGCAGCTTCACATTGCATTCATTATGCATTCATAGAACGTTCATAAGCAGCATGTAAGTGTGCCGTAACATCCTAATATACCTTAACAGTTTTAATATACATTAGTAACAAACATTATATTATACAACTTTAATGTTTCTTATTATCGTATAATGTTTGTTAATAATGTATATTAAAGCGGTTAAGGTATGTTAGAATCTTGAGGTACACTTACATGCTACTTATGCATGTTTTACATATCTAACAAAACTTACCTCGATTTCCCGCTTTACATCACCAAAGACCTTAAGTTTCAGTAAGGGTGTGTAGACTTTCTGTATCCACTGTAGATGAACAGCGGAGTAAATTGCTCATTGTTTGATTGTGTGTGAATGTGTTCTGCTCGCCCACATCCTGGTGCTCCCTGCCTTTATGCCATGTGCTTCCTGACACAAGCTCAAGGCTGACCATGGCCATGTAGGCAGAGAAGGCAAAGGGAGAAGGATGGATTTACAGATCTAAGCATGACATCAAATTGTCTGTTATTTGGAACTGGAAATGAAATTGTTACATTAGGAGAACTTGCTGGAGTGCTGCTGTACTATAAAGGAGAATGTTAGACAGACTGTGCTGGACCTCTGAGAAGGAATGGGACTGAATCTAGCTGTGAACACCTTCCCTAACCAGAGTTTCAGACCCTTCTCCTCTATAAGGGCCATTCTTCTCTCCATTTGTCCAGTAGTTGAGACAAAAGAGGAAGAAAGCATGATCGTTCTGGTGGGGGTGCCCCTGCTGGTGGTGCTGGTTCTCTCGCTGGGCCTGTCTGGCCTGGTGTGCTGGTTTTGCCTGCATCACAAGCGCCTTAGGATGACACGGCTGGAAGACCATGACCCCAACATGCTGAAGCTTCCCCATGGCGGGGACCCCTCCTACGGGGTAGGTTTCATGCCACTGGGTCACGCTCAAGACGGTGGCAACTCAAGTAGCGGCTGGGTTGTCGTGTGGTTGGGACTGTGGGACTGGTGATTATTCATCAGATTTAGTAAGACACAATTTCCAAAAAATCAGGCATTAGTTCATCACTTGGGAGCAGGAGTTTTCCTCAAAACTGGTACTGCTAAAAATGTAATACAGCAAGCTTGGGAATTTTGATCTAGTCTAAGTGGGTCTGGTCTAAGTTTTAACAGTCATTCAGCCCTGTCTCCACTCTGGGGTGATTCAGTACTTTAGTGTGCTGCCATACATCCACCCGTTCCAACCTGTTTCCTGCAAGTCACAGAATCCGTTTGGATATGTGTTTCGCAACATTAAGTTGGGCAAGAGGGCAGAGAACAGCTTCAGAGTTTCACATTTGCAGCTCTAACACTGCTGCTAAGGATTCTTGTGAAGTGGAGTTTGTAGAGATCTGGCAGTCATGGGTGTGCGTGTCCCTTGTGGTTCTGATGCCAGTAAAAAGGAATTTGCCTCCCCATCTTTGGCAGGAGATATTTGAAGAGTTCTGCACATCTGGCAGCGGCACGGGACTGCCTTACCTGGTACAGAGAACCATGGCCCGGCAGATCTCTCTTGTGGAGTGTGTGGGTAAGACAGGCTGTTCCATTCACACTTTAAAACCGTCCCACCCAGTCTTCCTGACCGCTCTCAAAAAGCAGCCGAAACGCTTATATAAGCTGAGGGTTTTACAGCGACTGTAGGCAAGTGGAGCACAGGAGTCTTCTGGCGAATCTGTTCTGTTTTGGCCAGCCTCTGTCAATCTGTGCCTGTCTGTGACAGCAGCCCACTGCCCCTCACTCTGCTCCCAGGGAAGGGCCGTTACGGCGAGGTGTGGCGAGGAACCTGGATGGGCGAGAATGTGGCCGTGAAGATCTTCTCCTCTCGAGATGAGCAGTCCTGGTTCCGTGAGACCGAGATCTATAACACCGTTCAGCTTCGGCATGACAACATCTTGGGTGAGACGTCCAGCAACCAGAGGGCAACGTGTTTCTGTTGCCTATTTCAAATTTATCACCTGCTCCAGAATTTGAAATATTTTTTTAAGGTGCATAAATAAACTGCAAAACATATAGCACTGGGGAGTCCTATATAATCCGTAGTAATTTTAACTTATGAGTTTTTCTTTCCATTTTATCACAGGTTTCATTGCCTCCGACATGACATCCAAAAATTCGAGTACCCAGCTCTGGCTGATTACACACTATCATGAGATGGGCTCGCTCTATGACTTCCTTCAGTACAGCACCTTGGACCCCGAGGGCTGTCTGCACATGTGCCTGTCTGTGGCATGCGGCCTGGTGCATCTGCACACTGAGATAGGCAGCACGCAGAGCAAGCCTGCCATTGCCCACCGTGACCTCAAAAGCCGCAACATCTTGGTCAAGAGGAACGGCCAGTGCTGCATCGCCGACCTGGGTGAGTGGGATGGATCAAGTCTGTGTTTTATACATGTTACCCCTGGTTTCCAGCTGTCTGGTTGCTCAGTATATTTTGATAGCCTCAGGTTGTTCTACCTGCAGTGGGTTTATTTCTTACAGCACTGTTTCAATGCTATTGTGATATTGTTTTAGCCCCCATTTGGTTAATTTACTTACAATTTAGCCCCTACAAAACAAAAACATTATTTACTGAAGGGTTCCCCCAGAAGGAGCAGGAATTCATTGCTGTTAGACCCCATTTGGTGACGCAGCTAGCTGTCTTTTCAGGCCTGGCAGTCATGCACTCTCAGACCACGGACTACCTGGACGTGGGCACTAACCCCCGGGTGGGAACAAAGCGTTACATGGCCCCGGAGGTTCTTGACGAGAGCATTCGGACAGACGTCTTTGAGTCCTACAAACAGACAGACATATGGGCCCTGGGCTTGGTTCTCTGGGAGATCACTCGCAGGACTATCGTTAACGGTAAAATCCATCATCATTTCTTGTACATATTTCCTTTTAGATCAGTCACATTGCCCTCAGTTTATAGTGTCTGAATTCACACATGAAAACACAGTATTTATATTATACATTTTACTTGATCCTGCAAGACATTTCCAAGTCTCTGAAAGCAGTTGTTGTCCTGACAGAACATTATTTGTTGTTTTCTTTAATCGTAGAACAGCTTCTGAAGAAAGTGCTTGTTTTCCGTCCTTTTTAAGCAGCTTTTATTGCTGACAATCCAGAATCAGGAGGTGGTCCCACACATCAATTTTAACCCAAAGTATCTCGGTAACAAAAAAAAAAAAACTGTTGATCTGAATGGCAACATTATTTTCCAACAGCAGCAACTGCACAATGAAAACAGCAGGTCGTCCCATCAGCATTAAGCTTTGGCTGCATTTCAAGTGGGATTTGACTGAGATTTTACCTTCCCACACAGTACTATCCCTGTCTTTCTCAGCATGTGAATGTTTTATGCATTTTTTATTGACTGATTGAATTTAATGGTTCTTAGATTCTTGGTTTTGTGACGAGTGAAAAGGGGAAAGGAAATCATGTCATGGAGAGCTAGAGAGAGATGATCTGCAGCTTCTCAGCCATCTCGTTGTTCATCCCATGTCACATCCCATGTCACATCCCATGTCCTGATTAGCAGTTCAGAAATTATAAACAGTCTTATCTGGTTTCAGCACCCAAACGTTAATACACCACACAGTTGAGAAAAAACATGCTACCAGTTCTGGGGAACAAGTCAAATTTCTACTTCTCAATATAGCAGGCTGTTTATCTTAACATTTCCGTCTCGCATCCCATAGCACCTCTGACCCACAATTATAATCCAATATGAATGTGTACAGAATTACGTAACTCAATAGCTTGGGAGGTTGTGTAACTAAATCTAATTGTATGGAATATTGCATTTTTAATTCAATATAAAACAGTTATAATTCTGGCCGTGAATAGAGTTCACAATTACACATGTATCTGTTTTAGTATAGAAAATTTGAAATGCTTTGTTTATACTATAGAATGATATTGTATTCTTGTTCATATCTGCAAATCAACTATGCATTTTATCGTTGCAATTTACAACTAACACATTTCTGAAAGACGATCTGAAGACTATACAAGATATTTGGTTTAATATAGAGCTGAGGAAAGACTCAGATCCTACTGGATCCTGAATACACATTGCATTTATTTAGCGCTTTTAAAGACACGCAATGTGCTTTATAGAAGTGACGGGGAGCCACTTCAACCACCACTGTGCAGCACCCATTCTGTGCCACTAGGCTCAGCACACAGTAGCTAAGGGGCTGGAGGGAATTCACCAGTTACACATAGGGGATGATGAGGAGGCCAGATTTGAAACAGTGGGCGGTTTTAGCCAGGACATTGGGGTATCACCCCTACTCTTTCAGAAGATGCCCTGGGATCTTTTATGACCTTAGTTTTATGTCTCATCCACTAGACAGCACAGCTTCCTCGTCACTGCACTGGGGCATTTGGGTCCACACCATTCACCACACCAACACCCCTTCCAGCAGCAACCCAGCTTCCCTAGTTGGTCTCCCGTCCAAGTAGTGGCCAGATCCAAACCTGCTTATCTTTAGGGGGAAGTTCCTAAACTGCAGGCGGTACGACTGCTGCCAGGCAGAAGTAACCCATTCAGTACCATGTCTAACTGTCAAAGCGGTGTGTGTAGTATGCCTTGATATACACATCTAGGAGGTCATTTCTTAATTTCTTCACCCATGCAGCAAATGGTCAGCACACCATGAAACGTTCTCTGAAGTAAGTTCCAGATGGTTTATGCCAGTTTTTGCCGTGCCCCAGGAATTGTCGAAGAGTACCAGGCCCCGTTCTTTGATGCAGTGCCTGCTGACCCCAGCTTCGAGGAGATGAGGAAGGTGGTCTGCGCAGACCAACAGCGACCCAGTCTCCACAACCGCCTACACTCCCACCCAGTGAGTCCCCAGTTACAGATTTGCTGCTATAACACATCCTGCAAACTAACCGGGGAAATAGCATCTCACAGCCTAACAAACCAGACAAAACCACCTAAGAGTTACCTAGGGTTTGTTTTTTTGTGAACATTTTCCCAAACGTAAGCACAGCTATTGTATTACCCATAAATAATTATGTTAGAAGGTGCTTCCCACCAGTCTTGGTTTATGGAAACATGGATATATATCATGCTTACTACTGAAATTTCCCCTGTGGGATTTGAGACACATTTGTTACTTGATGTCTGCTGTATGTTATTTTCATTGTTCCAAGAGGTTTGTTGTTTTTGAGAAATTCAATATTTAAATCAGATTTCAGTTTCAGTGTCTCTGTTCCTGTCTAGATTCTGTCTACGATTGCCAAGATCATGAAGGAGTGTTGGTTCAAGAGCCCGGCAGCTCGACTCACTGCCCTGCGTGTACGTAAAACCCTGTCCAAGCTTGACCAGGACCAGGATTACAAGCCGATCAAACTCAAACTGGACCTCTAAGTATTGGACCACTCTATTGGATGGTCAAACTGACATTCCACCAATCAGTGGCTTTTTGCTTTTTCTTTTCTGTTCCTTGTTGCTTGCCGGGTTTTCAATGACACACCTTTACTAGCTTAACACTCACTCTAAAGGGTGCAGCTCTATTGGGCTTTCCATGCGATACTGGGGCCACGGAGAGTCTGCCGCAGCCTGGCCAGAGCTATGGAGTGAGAGAGATCTGATCTTAAATTTGTTCTGATGGAAGCACTGTGCACTGCAGAGCTGTCTGTGTGACACCACATATCACACAGTCTCTCAGCTTTTCACGTGCCGTACTGTATAACTGTCCGGTGAGTCTGTCACATGTCGCCCCAAAGCCAAGCACGAGAAAAGGTATTCGCTGCTCTGCTTATTGGCATAGTAAACCCCAGTATTGTGTGGTATGCTGGGATGTGTGAAAGTTCAGATGTGCAAGTCTGCGTTTCTGTAAAAGTGAGCGTGGGCAGGGTGAGTCAGAGTTTCACATAACTCTAAGGGTTACTAGTGTAAGCTCTGCATAATTAGTTTGGACTTCCTCTTAATGGGGCCCCTATAATTGCATTGTGCAGACGGTGAGGGATTTCCATAGAGATAGGTAGACAAATAGCTCTGTTGCACTATTACTCAACTCCCTATTGTAAAAAGAGACATATCAGCATATGTATCCCTGGCGAGCACTGAATTTAAATGCAGCTTGCTGTCAAAGTATTTTTATGTTGGTATTTGTATGTTTTCAGTTTATTTTTTATAATATCTTTATAATTAAATTCAACATAGTATTTATATTTGTAAATCACTGTGACTATGTTTAGAGATAGGATGGTATAATCATTAATCTTATTCTAAGCTGAACACATTTAAAGGATTTCAAAGGGAAATTTAATAAAATTCGTCATTTATATTAAAAATCTATTTCTCCTGCACTTTTATTTTAATATGATTTTGTACTTCCTGCGTGTACTGCCCGTTTCCCGGGGAATACGTTACTTACTTAATTAATTAATAAATAAATTAATTAATTAATAAAAAGCCATTCAACTTGTAGTACTATACTCTGTTCACTAGATGGTGTTGTGTCATTGCCTGTGTTTGGCTACAAAATTTAGATGTATCGTAATCTCACATTTAATGTTGACATCAGCAACTTCCATGACTGCCCATGTTGACACGTGCACTATTGTTGCTTTCTAGTTCATGGAATACTAAAACCACTAGTGAATCATATTAGACCAACTCCTTTTACCCAGTAACTGATTAACTATTTAGTATGAGCTGGATTTTCAACAATCATGTCCAAAAATGTTTTGCTGCTGTTGAAAGATTATAAATGCTAGGGTTTATGACCCTCAAGATCAACAGCCAGTAAGCGGCTCGGCACTCGGGGACAGGAATCTGAATTTGAATCAAATTCAGCCCACCACCTGTGATCAAATTACATATGGAGCTATATTTACTCCCGTGCAGACAAATATCACAGATAACTTTTCCATGGCAACGCAATTGCCATATCTGGGCATTACTGGCAGTACTCCCCAGCTGAACACAAACATACACAGTCATATATATATACATATATATATATATATATATATATATATACTTATAATTTTGAAAATTTGAATATATGCACAATTGCATAAGCATGGATATTGTTGTTTGCATAGGAATGACACAATAAATCCACATGTCCACCCGTTTGTCTATATCTGGACCCTGTACATGCCTGTCTGAGGATATATCTGTCTGTATTCAGGACTTCAGAGAGATAACACTTCTTCAAAGCCCCTGTCTGTCTGGTAAGTTAGGGTGAGGGGCTATTTTTAAAAGAGCGTGTGTATGTGTAGTTGGGGGGGGGGGGGGGGTTTATGAGATTGCGGGGGTATCTCTGTCCTTGTTTCCTAAACACTGAGCAACACTCAGCTATGTCTCCTGTTCCTCTCTGTGTCTCTCTCACGGTCTCAGTAGGCTCATTCCAAGTTGCACAGCCTTGAAATTTGGACACAGCACACACACACACACACACGCACACACACGGTCTGTACTGAGAAATCTGCAGATACATCTGACAGCTTGATAACAGCTAAGCTTTCGGCTACATGTTGCAGTAGCAGAGCAAAGTTGGGGACAGCATCCCCATGGAGGGAAAAGTGATAGGGAACTAAATGGATAATGCTTTCAGATTGCAAAAAAAAACTGTAGATGCTAAACACACTCTTTCTCGGGCAAATACGAATGAGCTTGGCCACAGGCGAGATTTGGAATCCTAGTGATACATTTTTGTGTCTACAGGGAATTTATAATTTTTTGAACATGTTGCTTCGGTAACACATTCATCAATTTATCACAAGGGCAGAAGAAAGATGCTAAAATGTATGGAGCGATAAAAAAGGACAGATATACCTAACAGGTCATTCATGCACCCTGTAAGAACCCTGTTTTCATGGCTGCCTACAGATCATAAATATCAATATGTCTGTGTACCAAAAACTGTAAAGTACTTTTTAAACAAGCACACAGTCTTTCAGGGACTAATTTAACACATTGATGTTCTACATTGTTTAAAAAAAAAAAAAAAAAAAAAACTATCTGTGCTTTCTTCTCTTCCAGTTATCACGCTTTATGCCATCCTTGATAATTAAGGTGGAAAATACATTTTAAGGTGGAACTTAACTCATGCTTAGGTCAAAATGCTGTGACCGATCCATGTTTTAAATAGGGTTTTTTAACGAGACTAATAAGACATGTAAAAAAAAGACTCACATGCTGTTAATAATTTAATTCACACTGGACTAAAAAATAAAGGATACCTAAACAGTAGGATCTATTTAGTCCATAACCTTCTATTTAAGTCACGATGCAGAGCTCTGCCCATCCAAGGGGATCCTTGCGAGAATGCATTCAAATGTTACTTTTTCTGTCCAGTTGTTTTGACCACCTTGGCAAGGCGAGCGGAAAGTGCCATGAAAGATGGTTGTCTGTGACGGACAATGGGAGACAACAGACTGGTAGAACATCATCAGTTGTACCGAGGTCCCAGTCTGTGCAAAGCTGCCAATGTCTTCTCCTATGCCAAGAGCTCAAACCAGCCCATCTGTCTGGAAGATTCTCACATCCCTCGCTTCTTGCCAGAAAGCCTTGGAAGAAAATCTTTTGAAGCTTATTTTGTGGCTGAGATCAAGATTCTCACAAACTCCACTCTTTATCCAGTCGCTTGCCAATGCTTTTGAACGTGGAGGCCTTCCAGGCGAATCGGCTTCTGAGTTATGCATGCATTTACAGATGCTTGTTGTGTGTTGTTTGTGAACTAGCTTTTTTGCATTTTTCTGCATTACGTGTGTGTATAGCATGACTGCGGATATTCTAAATTGTGAAGGCTTTCCTCAGTACCAATGAACATTCTGATTACTTATTGAAAAAAATAATACAGTGGGCTTACAGTGTATTAGATAATCTTTTCTGTTTTTCCTAGGTTATTTAAGATTAACATTACACATAATGCGCAGCATAAACCAATTATTTTACATATTGACAGAATTCGCGTTCATTTAAAGAATATATACGGAATGACGTAAACTGGATTTATTTTCAAATGATCCGCGCAGATTTCCTGATGTGGCTAAGGTTTATATAAACATTTCCAGAAGAAAAACTTTAAATCGAACAGACTAAATACGCACACTTGCGGTGCATTCTGACATAGCCAACGATCGCATGTTGGCAGATCTTAAGCAAATTCACAGACGCTCGTCTGGATTTGCGTTTCAAATATGCTTTCTGACTCATGTCCCGAACTAACCTTTTAAGCTAAGGCTGCCCCTCACTTTCCACTGTGTTTGTCCTGCACAGCCACAGAAAGGGAAAATGTCTCACCACAACAAAAGGGCCGGAGCGGCGCGGCGTCCCCTTTAAGCGGCGTATCCCTTTAAGCGCCTGGCTGGCCGCGCTCGCTGTGTGTTTAAGGTCTGGCTCCCTTGTCAATATCACACTTTGAATGTATCAATGCAAAGCGATGGGAATCTTGCAGACATGGCTACAAGACGAACGATTTTAACACTGCTGGCCCTGGCTGGCCTATTTAGAGTTTCAGTCGGTAAGTACAAGAAAGCATTTGATTTATCCTTGCCTATCTCCTGTGTACCTATTTATTTATTTTATCGCGATGTGTAAGGCGAGTTGGAGCACTAGGCATTTCCTACCATGATCGCTTAACATGGCGCTGCCTGGGACAGTCACTCAGGCGTGAGATCATGCTGATTTATAGTTTGCTTGCTATTAAACTAGCATTATTATTTTTTCCTGCCGCCATTCATCACCGTTCATTTATATCGTGGTAAATCTGTTCATTGCAGTTAATGATTCAGTATCAGTTGTACATCCCCACCTTTCGGATTCCATGTATTGTTTCGATCGATAAATGGCTGTTAACTGAGTGGGCGACAATCACTCGATCGCCTCACCTTTGGCGATCCGGCGGATTTAGTCGGATAGATTTCCGCATTGGAATTTTATTTTTGTCATTTGGAGACTATGGCCAACTTCTTTATTTTTTTTATAACCGTAAATATTATTCGGCTCTTTGTAGCGCTGCCCCCCTTAACGTGTGAAAGCTAAGCTAGCTTAACTGGGACTGATGTCTGTAAGATGGCAAGGTAATCGGACCCCGGTGTTATTAGGCTATCAGACGGCACACTAATCCATTTTCCCATTGAAAAATGTATGATGCTGCTTCATCATAGATACTGAAAGCTGACCAGCTAACTAAATTGTCATTGAACAACGACCGTGATCTTACGGGGATTATTTTTTCCACTGTTGCCGTGTTTATTTTTTATTTTTCTAGGTTTTAGATTTAACGTTTGGGGGCTCCAGGTGGTGCTTGACCATCTAGATTATTTTATCATTGGGTAATGGCACCGGTTACCTTCATTGCGATGAAACCAGACATGGGTTCAGGCCAGTCTTTTTGGTGAACAGCAGCGTTTTGTAATAATAATGACCCAGTATAAAGCAGCATGTCGGTGTGCTGTGTATTCACAGCACGTACGAAATTGCTGAATTTTAAAAAAAAGCACCCGTATGTTGTAATGAAAGTTATCTGATCCATTAGTCTCGTATCACAGCGGACCAAAACAAGCGGTTTCGGCTCCGTCGCGTTGCTCGCCCCCGGGTGTGCGCGTACGTGAGCGTACGTGCATGCGACTCAGCTGCGGAGCCTGTGGTGTTTAAAGCTTGCATGTTTCGGGGTGATTGTCAGTGCGACCAGACACCGCATATTAAACTGATCTTTACCCTTTTCGTTCATGAATTTTACTTTCAAAATTGATTTTTCTGCTGTCGTGAAGCTTGTTTACAGTGAACAGGTTGAATTAAAGGGGCTACCAATGGGGGATAAGGGGAATGGGGAAAGAAACATTTTAAATAATCAAGTTCCTCTTACCATGACAGGTTGGGTGACGTTTGTATGGCAATTCTCAATAATTATAATATATTTTGGGTGCGTGCTGGCCCATACGTGAATGTGGTACAAATTTCTTAAATTGTAAAGTAAAGAAACACATGTGCTTGATTTAATGACTCCCCACTTTACTGAATATCACGTCTATTGGTTTAAACCAGTGATCTTTTGAAGTACGTCTGTCTGCAGAACAATTCGTACGACGGATTTGTAATATGTGTGTCAGGTAATCCTTACATGATCAAAAACTATATGTGAGTTAAATTGCCACAAAACGTGCTATAGTAAAGTGAGTGTTTTCCTGATTGGGCAATAAAGCTGATATTCCCGATGACCAAACGAGATATGCCCTTGCCGCTGTAACGTGTTTTGCTGCTTTGCATGTAAATAAGGGGCCGCTTTGTGACCAACTGTCACGGCAGCCTTGCATTCATCCCGTCCAGACCAAAGTCAAAGTTGAAGTCTGGGCGCTTTGTGATGAAAATGAGGGTAAACGTGGCCGTTTTTGCACCTGAGGTGGACTGAACAGCTGCCTCTTGTCTTTTTGGCTGAGCTTGTCTGACTCCATCTAAGACGCTGACGGCTTTATTTTTGTCTTTGGTTTAAAAATGCCGAGCAGTTTCACTGTTTCATTAAAAGCACAAGGCCGATGTTGAAAAATATTTTTTCCCTGCTGCCTTTATTTGTCATTATGAATCCATTACTCTGCTAGTCAGGGTTACGCATGATGTTTACTTTCTTACATAATTGCTTGTTTAAGGTGTAGCGTCCACACTTTACTCCACAGAAAGGCGATGGATTTGAAAAGGCAACGGATAGTGGATTTAGAATGAAATGAGAAACGTCCTTTTTGACTTAGAATAGGGGTTATTGTGCCGCGTCATTGCTCCAGTCTGCTCCACAGCAGACCCTTATGCTCTTTTCGAATTTTAATATTAATTTAATGGGGAAATGCGACTTCTTTAGTATTGTAGTAGAAAGACGTTTTTAGGGACACTTCCATGGCAGGATTGCATGTTTGGGCCTAGAACCTGTCACTTCGCACCCTTCAGGAGGGGAGGATGTTCTCTTGTCATGGCTTGCCACACTGAAGGCGATGGATTCGTTACCCTATCCTCTGACTCTTGAGTTCTGTCTGCATCAGCAGGGTTGTTGGGTTTGTGGTGCTCTGTCATATTCGTTTGAACTGTAATACACTCCCTCTATAATTAAAAAAAATCCCAAAACAAATGGTGAAATAGACTTAGTGGAAAGATGATTGGCATATTGTAAAAAAGGTGGGGAAAAAATCACTAATAAATACCAAATTTTTGTGAAAATTCACTTTTGACTGTGTGGCTCAAATATCACACTCTGTTGTCAACACAGTGGCCACAGTGAGGAGAAAGTCTTTTGAACTGAAGTGATGCTCTTCGTATTCGGGGTTTGACCAGCTGGGCTGGTGGCCTTGCGTGGAGGTGTCGGGGGGGGGTATTAAGCAGGCATGTGCAGCGGGAGCCAATGGCCTGTTTAGCAGCATTTTGGAGTGCCGTCGTAAGAGCTCACACACGCTCTGAGAACCACGCTGACTCTGCTAATCCTCTGAGTTAGGAGACCTGCCAGTGACCGTTCATAAACATGTTCACCTTTAAATGTGATACAAGTGCCAAGTCAGGTCTGGCAATGAGATTATTACCACAGCTTGCTTGTTATTAATCTTACTACTTAAAGATGGACAGCGGGTATTGTGGAGGTTGAAGACATGGGCTCCTTATCTGAAGGATGTCAGTTCAAACCTCTACCGTAATGCCTTTGAGCAGCTATTTGGCCTGAATTGTTCCAGTAAACAACCCAGCTGGTTAAAAGTGTATAACTGTGGGCACTTTTCAGTTAAATGTAAATTAATTGGGAGATCTGAATTGTGTGCTGTTCATCAGACGTTTTTTTTTATGTTGAGGTACAATTGTTCTCAGACAAGTGGAACAGTTTATTCTAGGTGTAATTAAACCTGTTTCAGCAACCAGAAAAGGCTTTCGGAAATGAGACATTAATTCTTGAAGAAATTCAGTATGCTGTAGCTGAAATGTATGGTAAATGTCTGTGGCATTTATCCAGAGGTGTGACTAGGTTATTTCGTCCCCTGCTGTTTGATATTACTGTCAAAAGCAGGCTACGTTATTTTCACAGTCAATGCACAAAGTTGTTCCCCCCCCCCCCCCCCCCCCCCCCATCCATGTTGTGACATCAATTTAAGGCTCATCATGTGGCCCACGGCGCTCAGAATGACCTGCTAATCGATCCGGCTCTGTGCTCTATTAACCGTTTTAAGGCCTTGCTTTGTTCTCAGGCCATGTCCTGCTTGTGTTTTCTGCTGTGTTAAATAAATAAAAGTCATACTGTCCCACTTTGGGCTGAAAATTAAGTGCTTTGCCCCCCCCCAAAGCCGTGGCGTCACAGTGCAGTGATGATCGGTCTGCATCATTTTTTTTATTAGAGTTCCATCCTCTACACTCATCGACCAAAACAATTATTTGAATCTGTTGTTGAAATAGAGCATGACTGTGATCAAGAATATGACTCATCATACAGGAGTATTTGTGTGGGTAGAACGTTTGGTTGGTTTGTTCTTTAATGTCTGCTGGCCTTCCAGAGAACTGTTTTGTTGTCTATGATACCTGTGTAATTTTATTGTTCTCATCAGCATATAGTAAAAATGTGTCTCAGATGAATGACAGGCCAGTGTCATTCATCTGTCATTCATTACAGTAACACACCCTGTGCGGTTCCCTCAATGCATACTTGTAGAGACGTTGTTTTTTGGCTTTACCTGTAAAGGTAACCACCTCGTAAAATTGGGAAACCGGCATTGCAGCGGTGCTTAGCATAGACACTGTGACTGTGGACCTGAGCAGCCTCCTGTACTGATCACTCCCCAGACGTTACGATTTTCCGGATGTTCCCAGAACGTTGTCCCACTACTATAACGATTACAAGGACTAAGGCTAATAATATAAACGCAAACGCAGGGCGTGGTAAAGCAGCACGCCTCGAAGGTCGTAGGTTGACATCTGGATGGTGTTTTTGTAGTACACACTCTAAAAAAATATTTTAATTTTCAACATTAATTGCATTAAATGGACATTCAGGTAATAATGTTATCGTGCTGACATTGACAGAACCTTTGTTAAAATGTAAAGCATCGAAATAACATCCCCTTAACATTACAGTAAGAACGTTCTCTGCTAACTTTGAGAATGCCTTCCATAACGTTGGCTGAAGTTCTAGGAATGTTCCCTGTTAGGTGGATTTCAGGATCTTGCTGTTTCTTCCCCCCCCCCCAAAATGAGCCATTAAGCTTCTCATGGAAAAGCCTTGGACATTCGCTGGTGGAGAAGAGCAGAATCAATAAAACCGAACATGTATAAACATCAGGGGTCCTGGAAACCACTGCATCCTGGGTTCTCCCCTGTCTTGCGCCCATAGCCTCCAGGATGGGCTCCGGACCCCCGGCAACCCTGAATAGGACAAGCAGTTACAGAAGATGGATGGATAGATGGATGGAAGCTCATTCAGTATAAGTGTCAAATGCAAACCTCATCCTTGGTCTTCAACAACCTCATACAATTATTACAAACACGTTTTATTTACACAGCCTAACTTCAAATCTGCATAGGCTGCTTATATACAAAAAAAGGCAGAGGTTTACATGTACACATTTTATGCCAGTAACGTGAGTGCGTTATAAAGCCATAAGCTTTGGGTACATGCTGTACTGGTTGGCCTCATTGCCATTACTAGTTCCACTTTAGAAAGCTCTCATAAGTTAGGAACTTTAATGACAAAACATGTTACTTTTGTATGTGTTTATTTAGCAGATATGTGATATTTTGGTCTGCTAGCTTAAGCTTCCAGTGAGTAACAAGTAACATGCAGGATAGTTATGGGAGCAAGAACTATGCAAGAAACATTGTTGCAAACTAACATCAGAAGAGTTATTCAGATAAATACCAACAAGGGAGTCTAGGAATGTAATCTTAGAACAAAATACGTGAACAGAGTAAGCAGTCAACAAAAAGAGTGAGCCAGTGAGATCGGCAGCGGGATGCAGTTAGCTGAGGTGTTCCCAGAAGAGATGATTCTTAATGTGCTTCTTGAAGGTCATGACTCTGTAGACCACATGTAGTTGGGTAAGCAAGTAAGTAAACTTAATTTATAAAGTGCCTATCGCAGACGAAAGGTCACAAAGCGCTGTACAGCAGTAGAACACGTAAAAGTACCATCAGGATTAAACAAAACAAGGAAAAGTAAAAAAAAAAAAAAACAACAACACAGTACTAAAAACAGCTTGTTCCACCATTAAGGAACCACATATGAATCACATCTAGTACGAGACTGGTTCTCACATGATGGAGGAATGACCAAATGATTGCAGAATAAAAGCATTCAGCTCGATGAGAGGCTGAACTTTATGGTACTGTCAGCACTATAGTGTATAGTCACCTACCACGCTCTGGAGCGTAATACCTAAAATTACACAGTATGGCGCATCAGCATAATGTGTGTATTGTTGCTTGCTTGGACATGTTTATTTTGGACTTGGGCATCTGGGTTGGAGAAGGTTGTGATTTTCCTGCTGGTTGGGTTCTAGGAATATGACCACTGGATGGCAGTCAACAGTGTTGTACATCAAATAATGTTAGAATCACAAAACTGGAGATGGAGGAACAAAATAGAAGTTTTCCTGTTCCGGTAGCCCCCCCCCCCCCCCATATCTGCGGATAGCTGAAACCGCGAGTAATACTGAACCATATGTGGACCTTGTGTATAATGTGTTTTTATGTACATATATGTGCTAAAGTTTAATTGACAAATTTACACACAGTAAGACATCGCCAACATTAAATTCTGTAGTAATAAAGTACATTGTATATTATACAATACTGTACAGTTCTGTACTCTCTTGAATGAAAGCGATTCTGATGTTTTAGCCTAATTCTCGGGAGATGACAGAGCAATTAAAAAATATCACGTGTCAAGGGATGTCACATGTGATAATGTGGCAATGAATGTGATCAGCAAGAACACGAGAGGCAGACTGGATGAGAGTTCTGCATGACAAAGGGGGATTTGTCATAAACTGGGTGCGACTGGGTTACAGCCTGTACTTGCACAGTGCCCAGTTTGAAACTTATGAACCATTTATTTCTGGAATTTTCAGACCTCAGGAAACCGCAGATAATGGAAACAGTGAATGTGGGGGTCCCGCGGTATTTCACGTTATACATGTGTACAGTGAAATGAAAAGCTTTCACATGGGTTCACAGTCATTGACAATACAGGAGACATAAGTGGAATTAAGACTGAATGCCTGAATGGACAGAGTGATGCTTAATTGAGGTTCTATAGTTTGGTATTAATCCCGGTTTGATTTGCCTATTTAGAGCGTTTGTCTTCCTGCTTCAGGCCCAAGTGACAATCCCTCACCGACCTTTGGGATTATGGTAAAACTTCAGTCTTCAGTGACGGGCTACAATCTGAGGATAGGTAACTCATTAACGCCATTATTGTCATGTGAGAGTGTGTAGCCTAAGAGCAGAATCCAGGTGGGTCTGGAGCAGGAAGGACTCGCAGAAAGCAAACAAGAGTACACCCACCTGCTGGAGCCATAGCCCCAGTTTTCAACCAGGCAGTTGCCTGGTGACAGAAGCAGAATGGATCTAGCCGACGATTACATGTCGCCATTCAATTTCGAACAAGGTGTAAACACCAGTTACCTGTACCTGTCACCCACTGTGAGCTTAACACAAGCAGAGTCACCCGGATCACCATTAAGAGGTATGTGTGTGTGTGTGTGTGTGTGTGTGTGCTTTTTATTTGTGTTATGTTACATTTCCACTGTTTCCATTCAAAGTCAGATTTCATACTGCCTGGACTTGATTTACAAAAAACACACCAGAGTCAGAGAAGGAGTATTTGCAGGATAAAATTTTACAAGGAAGCTGCAGCCTCTGATAAAGGTTTGTACCAAAACCTGGAGCCAATATTGCACTGGTTCCTATATAATTGGTATGTACTGGACCATACTGCCTCGTCAATTTTTTTACATCCATATTCTAATGATTGTTCTTAGAGACGCATGAAACTCAGGCTGGCTCTGGATCTTCTCCTCCTGGTGTGGATGTGATCTTTTGGTATCAATTATTTTCCTGTGGAGTACAATGGTTTGGCAAAAGCATATAGCAAACTCAAATAACTGTTCATACTTGTTGGTTTTCGCTGCTGTTTTGAAGAAGCACCAAGGCCACCAGAACTGGGAGAGGATGCTATTTCTGCTGTGGCCACATGTGCCAGTACCATAACCCTGGAGGATCAAGAGGAGTTGCACAGTCAGCTTGCTAAGGTGCTATTTTTAGGTTTCTGAATTCAGATAAATTATAAATCCAGCTGAAGGCTGTGGGAGGTTTCTGTATTACATATGTAGCTAGACACTTATCTAGCTTACTTCTGGGATAATCCTAAGGAATAGTGCAGTGTTTATTAACCCAGTCCTCACGGACCCCAGATAGTCCCCATTTTGTATCAGGCATTCGGTGTTCATAATCGCTTGGTTCAGTGTGTGCTGGGAGAGAGCAAAAATGTGGACAGTCTGGTGGTCCCCGAGGACCGGGTTGAGCAACACTGGACTAGTGTATGTACTAGCGGTTTGTTACATTTCATTGGTTTTATTTACAGTGTATGCTCATGACTCTGTTTTGAAACTGCTTTGCGATGCAGTCAATGGAATCTATTGCAGGTGGAAGATGAAATACAGGCTCTGTGTCAGGTCTTGGCTTCCAAAGAGAAGAGAGTTGCTGAGATCAAGAGAAAGCTGGGCATCACTGCCCTCAATGAGCTCAAGCAGACCATCACCAGAAACTGGCAGGAGGCCACCACTTCCACTGCGTATGTGTCTTCCTGATCGGCAGTTGTTAAATTGAGTTTGTCGAAGTGAGAACATACATATAAGGGCGGTGTGTGGCTACACAGATTAGGCCTCAGTGCCTGTGATCAGAAGGTTGCTAGTTCGCGTCCCGGTGAGCAAGGCTGTTAATCTCCTGAGACTGCTCTAGGGGTGCTATATAAATGGCTGTGCTGTGCTCCAACCCAAAGTCACAAAATATGTATATGTACGTTCCATTGGAGAGCAAGATCTGCAACAAAACTAATGAATGTCAGTGTATACTTATGCAAATGGCAAATAAAAAAGCACCATATTATTTCAGCGTTTGGGGAAATGAAAGAAGATCCTAATCCTGCTTCTCTTACTCCTCACAGCTATAAGAAAACCTCAGAGTCACTGAGCCATGCTGGAGAGAGAGCCACTGCAGCCTTCTCCAGTGTGGGCCTTGCTGTAAGCAGAACACTGGAAGATGTCAGGTGAGCAGGTCTGGCAGTACTAACATACTGTCTGGTATTTGCAAGGTTAGACTGAGATATCACACTGTGAGCCTGCACTGGGTAACTGGCCATGATAAATAACTGCCAAAACAACTGGCCGCTTGATGGCAAATTACAGGGCTGCTTTGTGTTCCCAGTACACCCCGCAGGGGGCAGTTGGGCATCAGGGTCTGGGTACATTTACTGCTGACAGTGTGAGAGAACAGATGTCAATATTTAATAATGAGTGTGATTAATAACAAGGAAAACCTGGATATCTATATTCACCTCTACTGGGATGTTAAGTCCCCCCCATTCCCCAGTTTACAAAATCATATTAATTTGTAACTGTGAAGCATATCAAACTATCTATAAATTAATCTGCTGTCAAACAGCAACAAAATAGTGTTTCCTTTTTTTTGCCAATAAATAAACAAACAAACCATTTCATGATGGAATTAAAGACTTTGCTAATACAGTTTCACACCACTAAACCAGCCAAAACTAGTGCTCTCTTCTGCAGGAATACTGCCACGTTCAAGTCATTCGAAGAGAAAGTGGAATATTTGAAGGTAACTGATTGTCAGTGGCTATGAGGTTATTCCACTATTGTGACCTTTCAGAAATCTTTTCTAAGGACACGTTTTTTATTACATTTCTTCCTCTTTCGTTTGTTCGTTTGTTTCACCTCCTCCATTAACAGTAACTTGACACCTGTGCCTTTTGCACAGACCAAGATGAGCCTCACGACGTCAACAGGTCCTGACCTCCAGGACCAGGATGCAACCAGGGGACCCCCTGGTGGAGAGCAGCCAGAGTGACCTTGATTATACCTGGACTTCATGACCCATGCAGGCCCTAAAGGGCAGAGCAGGAAATCAAACTGTCTGCCCCCTTATTTTCTCACATCAAACTATTTTTACACTTACGTCAATGTAAATTGGTTTGCGTTGGAATTGGCTTTTTGTATATAGACTCTTACGCTTTGATGGTGTAGTCAAGAAATATTGTGTTCATGAAACCAGAGACATTTATAGAGCTTGAAATTTAGCCTTGTAATTTTCAGTGAGTAGATGCAGCCCCCTTAAATGTAGCTCTTTATTGCAACTGAAGAAAACTTGGGTAAAAGTGGTCCAGACAACTCTGACCAGAGGTGGGAATTTCAGGTCCAGAAAGAAAAAATCCAGACCATGATTTTCTTTCAACCAACCAGTTGAGCATAAAGAGTCACAGTCACAGAGTACTCAACTGGTTGGTTGAAAGTAAATCATGGTCTGGATTTTTACTTTCTGGACCTGAAATTACCACCTCTGACTCTGACCCCAACCTTTCGTGTATGTTTCATATGACAGCTTAAGGAAACTCAGCTAAAGATGTCCCACACGGTGCCCCCTGAGAGCGAAACACAAGTGCTGGTCAGTTTTTTAAAAGCTCGGACATGC
The DNA here is from genome assembly GCA_025773925.1 of Cryptomyrus ogoouensis. Lineage (NCBI taxonomy): Eukaryota > Metazoa > Chordata > Actinopteri > Osteoglossiformes > Mormyridae > Cryptomyrus > Cryptomyrus ogoouensis. Next base: position 4,359,156 of record JAOYFF010000047.1, on the reverse strand, counting down.
TTTGAATTTTTTTCCACTATCAATGTAAATCCTTAAGGAACATTGTTGAGCTCATATTGTACTTCTCACAAGAGAGCCTATAGCACACTGGTTTTGCAGTTAGACCATAAAGTTTTAATGAATTATTGAATAGTTTTCTAAAGATGTAATCGGTAAGGTAATTTGGTGCCCAGTGAGCATGCACCTATCTCCAGGGGACATTAGGCTGCTGGGTCTGTGATCAAAAAGTTGCTGGTTCAAATCCCCCAGCTGCAAGAGTGATATATACTCCTAACCTTTAATTGCTCCTAGATCAGGCTGACCCTGCTGTCTCAAAATGTATTCTGTTTTGTATAAAACATCTGCTAAATTAATAGAACGTAAATGCATTTGGGAAGGCAAGCTGAATGATTTATCATTGGTGATAATAAGAGTGGTTGAGCAAGGCCTTTAACCCCCAATTGCTCCACTGACTTTGACCCTGCTTTCTCACATACGTTTGGGTCATACAGAGCACAAAGCAACTCTTTGGTTAGGCCTGTAATTGAAGCTCAGAGGTTGCTTATTTAATACTTGAAAAGAGGCACAAGGACAGCATTTTGTTCTGTGCATAACATGGACAGAAACAGATGCAAAATGGACTACAGCTTTTTATTTCAAATTTTTTAAATTAATCTTTCCACTTAACTGGCAAATAAGGTTTTATTAGTCTCTTCTGACTGAAGACGATGTGATGATGTTTGGGCTGACAATAATAAAGAATAATCACTATTGTTAGTGTTTCCGTTTTCACTTTTAGAGTAGTGCGTGTTTATGTGTTTCCTGCCACAAATGTGGGCTCAGGTACACTGCTATGTCTATAAGCGTCCCCATTCTGTCCGGGGTGTTCCCAGCCTCCTGCCCGGTGCTTTTTGAGCTGGGATCCAGCCACTGCATTTGCTGAGTGGTCATGGAAAGTAGATTACAGGGGTTTCTTTTGCTGGCAGAGGGTTATGATGTGTCACATATAAAAACAATATAGAATTAGTAGTTTCAGTAGAATATATGCTCTTATGATTTGTTGCATTAACTTGTGAAATATCTATAGTGAGCGGCACTATAAAATGTGCCTGTATATTTGATCTGGACATGTGTTGAACTTTGACCTAACAGATCCTGAAATGAATGAAATTGTTTGCAGGGTGGTGCCTTGTGCTGCAGTATCTCCCCTTTCCAGTGTCATTTCAGTCAGTTTTGGACCCCCAGAGGTTTTTTTTCTTTTCTCCTTTCTTAGGAGTTCCTGGTTCCTCTCCTCCATTGTCCCCTGGCATTCTTTTTCTTTCTTTCCTTCCCTTTTCCCCGTTTCATGCACCATTTCGTATAAATGATTTAATAATGGATTTTCACACACTCTTGTGAAGTACCTTGGGGTGACTGTGTGATGAAAGGTGCCACATAAAAATAAATTGAATTGCACTGAACATTACACATCGCACCATGCAATATTTGCAGATCCCATTACAGAATGCAGTTACCAGGCACCGAGGCATGCAGTACCTCAAAATGAGCACCAGAGGGCAGAAGATGACCTTTGTGCAATTCCACCTATATCTCTCAGCCTCTTAACCTGGTCAGGGTCACCTGGAAGCTATCCCTGGCAGCACGGCGCACAAGGCTTGGGTACACTCTGGATGGGACACCAGTACATTATAGGCAACGTACACTATTTGATGCCATTTAGCCTAACTATGTGTCTTTGGCCTGCTTAGGGACTCAACACACTAGGAGCAGAGATGAGTTTGAGGTGGCATTGATGCACACTACCATAGTTTTTTAAATTATTATTTTATTTTGTTGCTGTGCTTTCTGCCAGAACGAAGAAGTGTAACTGTGCAGGGCGTTAATGTTCTGAAGGGACGGCAGACAAGTCCTGGTGGAGGCTTGAACAGTCTATGGTACCAAGCTGAGCAGTTTCTACACCGCAGTGATACATCTATTGAGGCTGGATTCTACATGACTTCTGTGGAAGTTGGTGAGGGTTCCTGGTATCGTCCGGATCTTCCTTAGCAATCTGTGGAGGTGAAAATGCTGGTGAGCTTTCTTCATTGCTGCGGCTTTAAGTTTGCCTTGGATGGTGACTCCCGGGAAATAAAAACTGCCAATGTATCTTACGCCTGGAGATTCCTGAAACTGAGGACCAGCTCCTTGGTCTTGCTGGCATCCAGGGGCCCGGCCTCCTCCGTATAGGCAGATTTGTCGACGTTGGTGGTATCGTCGGAAAACTTGGAGCCGAGCCTGGGCACACGTTTATTTTATAAACAGGGTGCAGCAAGGCACACGGCACACTACCCTGTGGGGTGCCAATGTCAAGAAATAAAGCTGTATTTGCCTGAGAACATTGGAATTCTTTTCTTTTCGCATATCCCATCTTGCACTCCTTTTAAGACAGAGGCTTAGGGTCTGAGCACGGGGTCAGCAGTTTATCCAGCACCAGAAGTCATTTTGAGGGGCTAAGGCCCTTGCCGAAGGGCCAAAGAGCAATGTGACTATGCTCCCGAGCATGGGATTTGAACCAACAACCTTCTGATCAAAGGCACAGAGACCTAACCTTGCACACTCTGAAAGAGATTTTGTTTCTTAAAGGCTCACAGGCATAACATTAAGTGTACAAGCTTTTAAAAAGTGATAAGGCTCACAAAAAATAAGGAGCAGATGATGTTTATGCGTGAAGCAGTGAACAATGCAAGGGTTTGGTTCCATCTTTAGGCACAAACAGCTCTGTAGTTACACATAGAACAGCTGATTTTTAGAATATGCAATAAAACAGTCCCTATTTTTATAGTTTTCCAAATGACTATAATTGTATTTATTGGAAAAACAGCACATTTTAGAATAAATAAGGATGGGAATGTCAGGCTCTGTGAGCAGCTGGCTTTCAACGGGACTCCCCAGATTTTCATGATTTCGCTCGTGAGGCATAAAAAAACACACCGATGCATTATTCTTTTTAAATATATTTAAAAATATAAATGATATACATGCATTTACTAGTAATCAACAATTTTAAGCATCAATTACATAATATTCACATTATTAACACTCAGCAGTAAATAATGACGATGACCATTTCAAAGTTGCTCTTCTTTATTCAAAGTGGTTATCTGAACCTCAGCAGGCAAATTGTAATTCTTTTGGATACCATATTTGGCACTAGAAATTCTGTCATATTAGCAAATTCATGGAATTTTCATTGCTCATTTTCCAGTGTGACGAGTATTTAATATCAGAAAGGCAAGAATGTAATTCTTTCATAAATACTAATTACATAAAACTGCCTAATACACAAAGCCATTTTAATGGGGACAATCAAATATACAATTTCAGATTTTATGTTACCAGTACTTGGGAAATTTGATCTTTATTTAGAAATTATTTTTTGTCAGTGCAAAGTCTACTTCAGGTCTAACAAGTTACCAGGGGTTTTCATTAATGTATATTTTAATAGATACACAAGGGATAAATGATATGTACAGTTAATTCATATTCTTTTGAGTACTCCATTGTCCTTTTTCCTCGTCAAAGACATTAAACAAGCTGCCATTCCAGAAACATATTTTTAAATGTATTCAAACAGGCTGGATCAATGCATCACAAAGCAATTCTTCAACAATAATAAAATAATTCTTTTGAATAAAAGGACCCAGACATTTTAAAATACTGCTCATATTACATTAATAAGACAGCGAGTACCAATGCAGTGTACCATGAATATACAAGTAATAAGGCAGACATTATAATAGCCTGCAAGACACCGAATAGAAGTGGAATTGTCATAATATGTAAAGAATATAAAAGTGTCTCAGTACGCACTTACCATATGAAACTGGCTGCAATCTTTGTCTAACACAATTTAAAAAAAGCTACAAAAGTATTTTTCTGAATAATGTCAGAAAAAACTGTGCTTGGCTCCTGTAATGAAGTTTACAAGTGTGCATTGCAAATGTACTACTAGGCATCTCAGACTTGTACTTTAAATTGTAAAGACAATAAAACTATGTATAAAAGAGCCTAGGTGAAGCGACGTTTGACAGACTTATCTGACAAAGGCGAGTCTCTTTGGCAGAAATACGCAGTCACATGGCGTGACCTGCAGTGGGCTGCCGCGATGGATAATATTTCTGCAGTACCGCACAATCCACTCTTTGTGCTTCTGAACCCTAAACGTGATTATTGTCAGCGTACCTACAGCAAGGAACTAACATTTATGACACATAACAGCCAGATAATTGTTTACATTATTAGCGATAATACCTGAAATAAATTTGCATGCTGTGAACCACTGATTTTACCATCATCCCTTCACTGCACTGGCTAAATTAAGCCCATTATTACGCAGTAATCCAGTGACTGATAATACTCCTTCATCTGACTGTCATTTATTATTAAGATCTGGAACTTTCAGTTCCTAGGAGTCTGTTGGGACAGTCATCACACAATGCACCACTTGCTACGTTTCTGCTATAAATATTTCCAAAAATCAAGCAGAATTCTCACAATAAAACCTTGAAAACCCTAACTGTGCCCTTGTGGTGCCAGAAATTCCAAACTTTTTCAAGGCAATACGCATTGTGTTATCTTTTCCTTGGTTTTTACTGTAACATGATCTTCGGAGAAATGTTTTAGACAATCTCTATTGTGCTGCTTCTTTTCATTTTCTTCCTGTGCTATTGTGCGACATTTTTAGCATGTGTCACACAGACGTTTTAAATGGGCATCTAATCCTACTGATTTTCATGCATTGTAAGTGCATTATACACAATACTGAGCCGTGTTGCTGCAGAGGTCTGATGGCAGTGATGTTCACATTGACACATTGAGATATGCAATGATCAGTGTGACCAAAAGAAAGTACCTCGGGAAAGTGACGATGTCACTTCCTGTCACAGACAAACAAACACAGCATTATAATACTTCTCGCGTATGGGCTGCTGTCCGCAGTTTGGCAGTCAGAGTCGGGACATCTCCCTGTTTAGCTCCAGTTCCCCCACACTCTCGTAGTCGGGCTCCCACTGATTCGCCTGCTGACTTCCAGCCCCAGATGCCTTTTCGGCTGATTCGCAGATCTTGATGGTCTCGTAGCCTGGATCCCCATGTCCGGTGCCTTCCTCCTGGGGCGGCGGATGCCCGCCCAGGCCCGGCTGCCGGTATACGTCCTTCACAGTGGCGTACAGTTCGCTGGAGGACGACTCGGACACGCTCTTAATCTCGCCGATGCTGCTGTAGTCGCTCTCCTTCTCCGTAGCCGAAGGCTTCAAGACTGATGAATATAAGGCGGACAGCTACGGGGAGAGACGGTAAATGGTAAAAGTGTGAGCCGCTGCTCATTCAAGCCGCGACTTTAAGATGGTGTCTGCCTATTGCTTATCGAGGTGTCCCAGCAATATGGGGTTCAAGGGGAACGACAGACTTGGACTGTCCTTATCCTGTGGGACACGAGCAGCAGAGCATCCGGGCGACACTGCTGATGCCCTTAAATGATCACATGCAGTGACCCATATGGCAATGAGCACTAAACCTGACTGGCTCAAGAACAACTACCTACAAATTAAAGCTTTGGATTTTTATATCAGATGAAACTGTACTGCACAACAATGCATTCAATGTATTATATTTACTTATTTTTTAATTCTTATACCTTTAGATGACCTTTGTTACTTTATCTGCAGTGCATTACAATATATAGCATCGAGAAATGTCTGAGGAGATTACGTACAACTGAGAATACAGGTAGTTCTCGATTATCTTAAGTAATAGGTCTCACAGCCCTTACGCAAGTCACATTTCGCGAGTCACATTTACCTTCCTTACCATTCGAGATCCTTTACAGCAAAAAACAAATGTAAGCCAAAATATATGATATTAAAAAAAAAAGATATTACAAAAAATGACAAGACAACATTTTGATAATTTTTCAGTGTATGTCGCCTTTTTTCATTAGCGCTTCCGTATAACTCTACGTATCGCAGATTTTTTTTTGCGTAAGTCTGCATTTACGTCAGTCGTGAGCGGCCGGTACAGGAAGGGCGGTGTATCTATGCCTATCAGATGCTGTATTTTATTCCTCAAAAACGGGACAAAGTGCAACATAAACTAGGCAGAGCTGACCCCTAGGCCCTGGATCTGGAGGCACAAGGGTGTGGAAAAAGGCGCAGAACAGGGCTGAACCATTTCTGAGCACCAATTCATTCACTGGCTGCGTACCACCAATCCCCATCTTGGAGCTCCTGAAAAGTCTGACATCTCATCTGTGCTTTGGGCTTCCTATGTCCGTCTCTGTGTTGTGCTTCACTTTTCCTTATGAATGAGTTCTAGCAAAGTCCTGCTTCCCCATCCGACAGGAAAAGCTGGCGGAGTGATTTACACTTTAAGCTAGACAGCCTTTTTATAGGAAACTGCCACGTCACACACCGCTTTGTGTTAAAGTTTAAGTCAGTTCCATCACACCGTGATTCTGAAACACAACCACATTATTTCAACATAGATTATGTTCTAATTGCCAGTGACCAGTACGCATTTCCACACATCTCTGGCAAACCTATAGTTTCTGCTTTTTGGTTTAAGGAAACTGAATCAGACCCAGATTGGAGCATTTCAGTGTAGAGTTGGTTGCCAAGTGACCATTTTATTTGATGATGGGGGGGGGGGGGGGGGGGCTCCACCCTTCTCTTGGGGGGGCGCCCCCACGCCAGGGGGAAATTTTATTATCTTTAAAATTTTTTTTTCCCCCTTCCCTTTTTATACAAATT
>JAOYFF010000047.1:4324823-4342213 GCA_025773925.1 Cryptomyrus ogoouensis | reverse complement strand
CACAACACAAAACACAGACAAAATTAAATATATATATATATATATATATATATATATATATATATATATAAAGGCTTTTATTGTAATAAAAAAAATCATGTAGTATCATTAACCCATGGAATTCAATCAGGTTTGGGTTTAACCTCCACTTAGGCCTAAGTGGAAGCATATCTGAACTACATAAATGCAACCTGCCTTTCCACAACAATAGATATGAAGACATAAGTAAAAGCCCTGTATGCTCAGTTAGACAGTAGAGGGTCTTAACATGGTAATTGATGTTTTTATTCATTAGGTCTCCATATGCAGAGCTTTTACACATTCAACATGGTGTGAGGCCAAGAATCCATCCAAGGACACTCAGTCTTTAAAATAAGCTGGACACCTGCCCAGTGCTGAGCAGGTCACAGCAGCTCAGCAGCATTCCTGTGAGCCTAAAAATAAATGCTGTAAGCAAACCCTCTCGTGGGAATATTCCGGAATCCCAACTGCATTTCAAGAACGCTGATGTGGCTTGTCAGAGTTTTGCTCCATCAGTCCACGGGAACGGGTTCAGAGGTGAAGATGCTGTAAGGAGGTGGAGAATGATCACAGGCCTCCCCCTGAGACCTGCCCTTGCAGGTATTTACATTTAATACTTTGAGAGCGATTGCTCACCAATGTCCAAAGTATTCTGACCCCTACATAAAGCAGAAGCACCACCCCCTCAAAAGTCTTCACCAAACAGCAGCCAGGTTTCAGCTAACTCCAACAGTGCTACACCCCCGAGATCAGAGATTCAAATCCTACTCCATGTGACCCTAACATTAGCTGTTGCCCAACTGCTGACAGGTTATGGGTTTGCATAAAAAACACCACGCATTAGGGCTGGGACCATGCCGTATGCATTTCAACAAATCATGGCCTAGCCAGGATGTTCCTGACAAATTCAAAAAAATGATTACTTCCACTTAATTGAAGTAGACAGGAAAAACAGGGACCGTATTTTTGCTTATATTGATGACAAGTGGTTCAAGCGATGAAACATGAATTGCATTACTTGTAACTCTGGCTTTCAACTTTGTGCCTGACTGGACATACCCAATGTTGGGAGATTCCAGCACAGTGCAGTACATGCAGTGATAGGGTCACTACTGAGGACTGAACAAGCCTGGAAGAACCTGGAATCTCCAGAAATCATCCTGGTCAGGTGCTTAAAAAAAGCAATGAAAATATCGAGTGACAATGTATGACATTTTGATATTTCTGTATGATATTTTTTATATTTTGTTAAGACTGAAATAAGATGTAATAAAACTTTGAGCATGCAGTCATGACACAAGCCAAAATTTGTCTGAACGGCGGCATCTGCCCACAATCAGATATCACAAGTTTCCAGAGACTGTATTACACACGCACACACACACACACACACACACACACACAATGTTGGCACACCTATCTTGATAGGGACCTTCCGTTCATTTCTATGGGAAAAACCCTAATCCCAATCACAGCACCCTTAACCTCTACCCAGCTCTAACCTTAACCATAAGTAACCAAAGACTTTTGTCATTTTGAGTTTTTTGATTGCAGCCATAGATTTTTATAAAATTGAGGTTATCCAAATGGGGATCAGAAAAATGTCCCCAAAAGTAAGGAAGTTTTAGGTTTTACCACATTTTGGTCCCCAAATGTGATCTATGCAAACATGTGAAACAAACAGACAAACAAAAACAAACAAAACACACACACAGATTACGTGAGGATGTTACCATGTGTCACACTGTTACCTCACACCCCCGAGATCAGGGATTCAAATCCTACTGCATGTGACCCTAACATTAGCTGCTGCACTGCGTTTTTAAAGCCTAACATTAAAATGAAAAAGAAAAGCTTGACCTCATATGTAGCCATTTGCTTATCGTGTGTGTGGCAGCTAGCAGTGCTGCAGTTACTCGTGATAAGCAGCGTCAATGGGGGAGCTGCACGGCGGCCGCAGAAGTGAGGCCGCATTCAAATAGGCAGGACTGGCACCCGGATCAGCCCCCCTCCCCCCTTCATTACAGCTCCATCTCATCTACACCCTGCTTTAAAAAACAGCTCCTTTACAATTTTGTTTGTCTGATGCATTCAATTGTCTCTTCCAGACTTTACGAGCTCCAGCTTACATCACAAAATTAATAAGGCTGAATGTTTCTGCTGTCTGTGTTGCCGAACTGACCCAACGCATTTCTGATCATTGTACATCTGCTTATAAGATGCTTTTCCAAAGTGACATTTTTTAGAAAGTAGGCTCAGCCACCCCCCCCCCCCCCAGAACAGTTAAGGATAAAAGCCTTGCTCAAGGGGTCAAGAGCAAAATCTTTTTACCAACCTTGGGATTTGAACCCAGGACCTTCCGATCACAGGCACAAGAGCCTAAACCACTGAGCCAGACAGTTGTTTCCATTGTCGCCATGACAATGGAAACAGTTTAAGTTTGAGCAAGCTCTTGGTGATGAAGTCAATCTCCCTCTTATAGCCTGTTTACACGTATGTCAGTCAGAGAGAGAAAAGGGAATGGGAACTGCTGGCTGACAACAAGGCAACAAGAACTGTCCTTCAAACTGCAAACTGCACTTCAGTTTCCAGTGAAATCCTCTAATGCTTCAGTCCTTGCAAGTGCATTACTGAAACCAATGAATTGTAATGGTATCTAAGGCAGGATATATTACAGCTTATGCATTAACTCAGACAAGAGGGAGGCTCGAATTTCACCCATAATCCCTTAATTTGGAGACAGAATTTGTGACTGTAATATGAAAAAGATGTGCAAATCTTTAGAGACCTTATAACATCCATATCCTGGTTAGGGGGGAGTCACAGGAGGCCTGGAGTATATCCCAGGCAGCAGCAGGGTACAAAGCAGGGTAACACCCTGGGCAGGATGCCAGCCCGACGCAGGACGCACACACAAACATAAGCTACGGGCAATTTACAGGCCCTAATTGTATGTCTTCGGACTGCGGGGGGAAATCGGAGTTCCCAGAGGAAACCCACACGACAGAGAGAACTTTCAACCTCCACACACGCAGAGCAAAGATGGGCCTTAAACTCCAAAGCCTGAAACTGAAAAGTAGCCATGGCAACCACCAAGCGACTGTCACCCGGCGCCTTTAACGCAACAAAATTATGCTAATACAGCAAAATTTTGGCAGAATAACAAGGAAACAAACCTATTCATACCCTTATGGGAACAGGTGCTTGAGTGATAGGCCTAATAACATGAACGCAAGGTTTCTGTCTATGAGGACTGATTTTCCTTACTCTCTGACAGATATGGAGCACCTTAATATTTCTGGAAGAAATTTTCAGATCCAGCAGGCAGACAAAGCGTGACCTTGGATGGGCACTTCAGCTCAGGTCTTCAATAATCTTCACAATCAACAGGTTTCCCTGAATCTGAGGCCTAATCGAGAGCCGTATGCAAAGCTCTCATCTGACATAAATATAAATTCTAAATAAATTCTGACACCTCCCTTAAATGGTGTTGCAGAGATCTGTTCATCGTTTTCAAATCAAAATCGAATCAAAGTTTATTTAACAAATGCACAACAGTACAGCAAACAGGGGTAGATGCAGGCAATGAAATGAGTTTCAGAATCACTGGTTTGTCATTGTGCTCCATTAATTTCTAAGTACAATTACCCAAATCAATCATAACTACAAAAATACATGCAGAATTAGAAAAATCATCATTTGCACAATGCTTAGACTTTGCAATGCTGCCTGTCTGAGATCATATGGGATCGAATGAGAGCCAGAACCACTGGCATTCTTAAAGTTAAAACACAAAATAAAAATACCAAATGGAACCAAGAAAATGGTAGACTATCAGGAAACCAGGCAACCGTCCTACCTGTTTAGAACACATATTCATACTGAGAACGTACCATCAGATGTCCAATCGTGGTTTCGGCTTTGATGTTCTCACTGAATTTGCCTTAACAGCACAAGGAAACTACACGTGACCCATGTGCAAAACAGCACTTAGCAGTTTGCAATGCCGACTCAAAGAGGAAGCATGACATTGCTCAACAAATCCCAACACACAGCATGGCAACATTAGTCTGATTTAGATACCATTATGAAGGGCCCTGTGGTTTTTAACTCTTAGGAAACTCCAGTGTCCAACCCCATATGAAATTCCCAGGGTGGGATTCATTGACTAATACAAACCACATCTTACATCAGTCAAAACCAGCAATGCATGAATTAAAGAGCTAAGTCATAAAACTAAACTGCAAAATGCTTCAGGGGATGACCTTTGTTTCTGATTCTTGTTTTGCAGTTTTATTAATATGGGTTTGGTAGATAACAAACCCCATTTCCTTGTACCCGATTAGGAAAAGGAAGTGGGAGTGGTCATTTAATTGTGAAAAGTACAAGCTGCAAAAAGCACTGCAAGGTAAAAATACAGAAATCCTGTATCATGAACGTGAATAATAAGTACTGAGATTTCTCATGGAAGATCTCGTTTGGAGCCATCCTTACAGGGAACAGACAACAGATGGGGATTTTCTAAAATGTCACCACATGGTCAAGTTTCACATGATGGAAGTGATTCTGTAAACGCTGCAAAATTTGATTTCTTTGGCTTGTCAAACAAGGTCACACAGGATTAGGGTTGGACATAAGTTTTAGAATAGTTCCTAAATAGTACGCCTATACATTAAATTGAATAATGAAGTTCCTGGGAAGGAGATTTTCTGTGTTAAGGCTAATCATGTCCCTAATCATGCTGACACCTAATCATAAAAAAATCAAGTCTCAAAATGAAATACTCATCCTTTATATTTCGTATCAGAAATCCAAATATCGGAGCAGCTCCATCCATTCTTATTTGCGCTGATATAACTTTACTCATAAAGAAATAAATGTTCAAAAGGAGGAATCAATATTAATCCAATAAAAGAGCTCTGTGCAACATATGTTGCAGGTGAGAAGAGCATGAGGTCCATGCGGCAGAGGACGGGAGAGTGAAACCGGGCTGTTATTTAGCTACAGGAATGGAGATGGGCTGGACAAAATGATGAGGAGCAACTAAAACAAAAGATGGCCTTTTCTGCGTCAGCACAAAGGAAATATAAAACACAATGGAAGCTGGGTCTTGGAAGAGCTCAAAAGAGTGCAGATCTGGACACCAAGGAGGCTTCAACTCTTTCTCCAGGCCGAGGAACTCAAGGGCACAGCTGAGGATTACAAATGTTCCCATTAAGCCAAACTGGGAAATGTCTGCGATCATGACTCTGCTCTTGCTTCAGTTATTCCCCTCTGTATCCTGGGACACATGCATGTACATGCTAACGATAACTTAGACACATGTTTTTGGTCATAAGGAGGAAACTGGAATACCCAGAGGAATTCCTAATAACACATGGGGGGAATATGTGAACTTTACATGCACAAATTTGTGGGCAGCAAGCCATGTCGCTAACCACTGAGCCTCATTGCTGGCCTGTTCCCATCTCATCCATCCATCCATCCATCTCATCCATCAATCCGCTTATAAAGCAGAGAATTGTGGAAAAACAAAACATGACCTCATATCCATAGATTCTGTATCTGAGTTGTGCCGTCTTGCCAGAAATGTAAAGGTAACCAGCTGTTTGTCACAGAGACGGAAACCCTTGTCCAAAACGTGGCTGTTTTTGAAACCTTATACTATACTACTAGTATATGCTGATTTGATCCAAAAATAGTGTTGTACGTGGTACGTGAAAAATCTTAAATTTCCCATACACCAAAGATACCTGGTTGTCGTACTGATTTTGAAGATACAGGAGGTGTTTCTTAATACCAAGAACAAAAAGACTGTACATTTGGTATTGGCAAGAGCGTTCTTGTGAACTTACCTCCCAAGCATGAACTTAGGATGCAGTGAATCATGGGATTGGTCCCATCTGTACTTATGTTCTTAGTATTGAAACTGGTCTATGGCAGTGGAAGATGGTGTAAAATGGGTAAATGGGAACAAAAGTACAGTCACATATACATACTGAGAAACGCCCAGTATGCACAAGACCAGTCTACCTCGCCTACTGCGTCCCGTAATGCAATGCGACAGAGCGTCACAGTCAGAGTGCAGCCTCAGAATAAAAAAATAATAATAGTTTTTTGTATTATTATTTTCATTTTTAAAAGTGAGGGCAAAATACAACGAACCAACGTCAAACTAATTGGACCAATCAAGCTGGTATTCTACATGGATCAGCAAGCTAGCTAATGTTAGCTGCTATCATTCCCTATTACATTTCCCATAGAATAGGCACAGGCTGTTTAGCTTTCAGCTATACACACAGAACATGGGAGATGGGATTAAACCATGTAAATGACTATTTCAATGTACCTATCCTTTCAGTACATGCAGGGCTTCACAGATGTGATGTTTTAGATCATTTAAAATAATAACTAAATGGTTAGCTTATTTGTAATAAGCTATTTTGTAGAATTTGATCATTTTCCACAGCATATCTGGTGAGTACGGAAGAGGATTAGGGCCACCATGAAAATATTATTCGAATTCTGACTTTTTTCTCAGAATTTTGACTTTTTTCCTCAGAATTCTGACTTTTTATCTAAACTCAGAATTCTGAGATTAAAGTCAGAATTCAAATAATATTTCCATGGTGACCCTAATCCTCTTCCGTAGATGAGTCACTGCAGCACATCGGTTGAAAAACACTGTTTTAAATGATGCCTTATCTGTGGGAAATGGTCGTATGGATTTAAAAGGCTTGTAGGGAAGTTATGCTATGAAATTCTTACGAAAAAGCTGCCATACTATATACAGTGTATATACTGGTCACAGTATGCAGTATACAGTGTATATACTGGTCACAGTATGCAGTATACAGTGTATATACTGGTCACAGTATGCAGTATGTGGTTTTGAAACCAGCTCAAGACTCATGACTGAAACAAAAAGCTGAGCAATAAGATTAAAAATGAGGGTAAAACTGCTGATTACCCATCAAGGGCGGGGCATATGTTAACAATTCACACTTCCCCATTTCTGGTTTTCAAGCTTAACTCAGGGTGATCACAAGACAATTTACCATGAAAAGAATAAAAACGGCAGAAAAAACTGCAAGCTAAACACGCAGCCTCTCACGCTAAAGCTTGCAGAGTAACACAAAGTCCCGTTGCTTGGCAACTAAACAAGGAGACACTATATACTTTGAACTATCACATTCTAAGAAACGTGTAACTGAAAATTGTTTCGTCCTAAGTTCCCGTATGATCACTGCACTGCAATATTTCTCACTATGGTGACCAGCAGCGTGACTCTAAAAAGGAGCGGCTGTGTCCAAAAAGGAAAACTAAGGCTCTAAAAAAAGGACAACCATAAAAAAGTGGTTGGGGGGTGGGGTGGCTTATATCATTGACATACTAGGAAAGCCGGGAACGGTATATCTACCATGATCCCGTTATCTCCAGATAACGGCTTAAAAAGAATTACAGGCAGGCCTGTTCTTGGCGGTATATGTGTTTGGGTGTTTCACCTGTTTTCGGTGGGTGGGTAGGAGGGAGGGGGGAAAAGAAGGACAAGGGGGCTAAAAGGCGGACACCCAACAGCAGTGCAGACAGAGAACTGAAAACAGGACTGTCTGGACACAAGTGGTAACCCTACTTCTCAATATTAAGACCTAAAGAGTTGCCAGCTCCCAATAGACTAGACATTTGTGCCGTCCCAACTCCGAGTGTGCACAGTCTCTATGCCTCTGTTGTTCATTTCAGCTCTTTCTGGGCAATCCAGCTTTTTCCCACGAGTGAAACACGTGGAGCTCAAGTGAGCTGTCGAGAATAACCCTGCCCAAATGTGCATTTATTGGTATTGGTGTGTGCTATGGCTCCGGTGATTCTTGAGACAGAAGGATGTATTAATTAAGAAATTTTGACACATGTATAATATTAATAATTCATCACCAATTAAAAACAAATTGCACACACATTCCTTGTGCGGACAATACCTCATAGATTAAGCATTGAAAAGAATGCTAAGAAGATACAGTAGGCATTTATTGAGGAATGCATTTTTGTAAACATATATATATATGAAAAATTTTTTACAAGGATTATTGAGGAAACGATAACTTTGCCATTTGAAAGCAAAATGTGTGGAATTAAAATGTACTCATAGAATGAAGGGGTTTCATATCACCTGAAATACTATTTTCAACTGTCTGGCATGTGAACATATGCACCTACGACATACATAAGGTACAGATAGCATCGAAGCACATGATATACCATGGAAAGTTCTGTCACCTTTTCACCTACTTCCTTTCCCATTTATTACTCATAATTATAGCTACCCACTGACCACTGTAAATCCACAAGTCTTGAGGACATAGCAAACCACAGCTTTGGAATAACATGAATAGGAATGTACTGTACTATTTACTGTACTATATGTCAAGAAGATACCGACGATATGGGGCGGGGCAGTTCTGTCAATCACGCATCGGCCGTCCAATAAGATGTTAGGAGACAGCAGGTGTCAGAACGCCCAATTCCACTCAAAGACGTTTCGAAAACAGAAACGGGAAGTTAATAATTTAAAACATCCATATTCCTAATCGCTGCATGAACTGGGTTAAATAATTTATCCTAAATGCCAATAAAAGACAACTAAATGGAAATGTTTCTGCCAGAG
Organism: Cryptomyrus ogoouensis; assembly: GCA_025773925.1. NCBI lineage: Eukaryota > Metazoa > Chordata > Actinopteri > Osteoglossiformes > Mormyridae > Cryptomyrus > Cryptomyrus ogoouensis. The sequence goes on along the minus strand of JAOYFF010000047.1, from coordinate 4,333,533 downwards.
AAACAAATACGGTGATAAACTTACTTGCCATCTCCACAGACAAGGAGCAGTAGTTAAATGCTACCACTCTCTACACCTTCAGCATGCATTGCCATGGCCAATCAATTTCCACGTCGTTTCCCCAATTTTGGCATTGACACACAAAATGGTTTCTTGTACGTGAAAACAGACAACCACGAATTACTACAAAGCTTTCATCTTTAGCAGAAACAGGGCCAGCGGTAACATCTAGATAAAACAATCCTGGATACATACATGTCGGCAGTGTCATAAAGAGCAGGCGTATTTGCAAAAAAAGTAAATAATGAAGCAGTACATTCTGTCATACAAATACATATGTGTGTGTATGTATGTACGTATGTATGTGTGTGTGTGTTTTGAAAGGTAGCTAAATTTTCAAAAGCTAGTAATACATTTTCTCCAAAACGTGTTACTGTTGGTCACTGTCGTATCTCCACTGTTTATTCCTGCATCCTTTTTGATATGTGCATGTAAAGGCTCGCTGCGCTACCGCAGTTCCTCATGGTATTTCTGTTTAATGCAACCCCTGGCATCCTGCGGCATTAAATTGACCGGATACAATGAAGTTTCATAGCGCTCCCATAGCAACCGTACACTAAATTTTAAATCCTGCAGTTTTAGTCTTAACTGCTTTGTGGAACCAATCACAAATTAACTAACTTCGAGTGAGAATAGGTACTGTAAAACCACTTACCGAAAACGATCTTCCATAAAATTTTGGTCGGTTACTTAAATTCAAACCCGACTTATATCTAAGCTCTTACCTACCTAGAGAAAATGAGAATTTTTGGTCAAACGGCAACGTCCTTGAAAAAGCTGCAAAGAGTGAATACAGTGGAAAAAAAAAAAACACCATGAAATATTTCTCTATTTTTCGCGCATCGTGCTACACAGTGGACCTGCCGAATTGAGACCGAAGCCGCTACGCTACTCCTCCCCTTCTTCGTTCTGATATCAAAGAGGAGTTACGAACGCGAAGGAGCGGCGCTGTGCATGCTGGGAAAAGTAGTTCCCATCTTGTTGCTCAGTTCTGCATATTGACGCAAACCTTCTTCAGATGAAGCCAGTGGAGGTGTGCAGAAAGGAAGGTAGGAAACCCTCCCCTCTGGAACCTTCAGCCATTCAGGTATTTCATTATTCCACTTTAGCCATTCCAGGTACTTCAATATTCCACTGTTGTAATCATATTAATATATAACTCATTAATCTCGTATTTGAATCAGATGTAATACGTGGAATAACTGTGTTTGGCCAATGAGGGGTTTGGAAACCACCGTCCTGTGAGAATCACTATGCAAAGGAAGCACCACTGTATCTCCCCCCAGCATACGAAAACTATTGAATACGAAATAATCAGACAAAATTATACTGAATAGATTGACAGATAGATGGATAAACCAAACAAAAATTCTAAACAAACAAAACAACAGTACAGGGAATCTTCTCGATCCCTTGTCAAACATAGGGCAATCATTTAAGGTCATAACTAACTAGAGTCACATATCTATCACCCTTTTAATATAAAGGACATGCAAAAGGGCTGAATGTTATACCTCCTTTGATAGTGACACAAACTGCTCAAAATAAGTTGCGTAGATGTGGAAATAAAAGATGAACATTACATGATACTCTGATGTTTCTATGCTGGTTCGAGAATAAGTGCTTTTGATGCGATTCGCAGTTGGTTAAAAAAATAAATAAATAAAAAGCCGCAGTTTTCCAATTGTTTAATTAAACTTCAACGTAGAAATGTCTCAATATGACGCATTTGTGGCCTAGCCGGAAACATAGCTGCGAATTCCAACCTGTGTTCCACTATTTCCATCTACTGGTGTAAAAGAAACATAGCAACTTTAGGACAGAAGTAATGTATTAATATGCAGTCTTTTTCCCCGAAAACGTTTTAACAAAGAATATTCATATATCCGCCCGCCCGCCCATCCATCCATCCATCCATCCATTTTCTATACCGCCTTATGATACTGAAAATCTACATTATAACCTTATAACTCATGCCACTGAAAATATACTTTACAATTTTCTAATATTTTATTATTTCATGTTTTTATATGTACATAATAAACGATTATAAATAATAAAAATCCTAGCAAAATATTTTCTTTCAAAAAAAAGTATGCACGTAAATACAAAAATAGAACAATTCACAGCCTATGTTTTGCAGCCTGCAGTCAGGGCCCCTTATTCGAGCTGACTTGTGGGGATTGTAGTTTTATTGTAAAGTTGAAAGGTCAACTGGAGCAAAATGGCGACCATCAGAGGAAAGGTTTTGCTGAAGAACATAAAGAGCATCGTTGTACAATTTTGTCCGTTTGAATCTAATGTACGTTCAACAAGGTAGGAGCGTTTTCATTTTATATTAACGGTACTACTAAGTTATCGAAACCAAGCTCCAAATAGCCATGTAGCACACCATTTAGTGAACACGTTGTGAAAGGACCTCGCGTTTTCTTACAGCTGTATAAAGATCAAATTATTTTTAAACATTTTAAATTTTACATCAGCAGTATAATTTCTTTTTAGTTTACTTTCCCACTGCGTATTGTAATAGCTGCTGTTTGGAAATTAGATATTACATTTGAATTTGTCATATTTCCTCTTTTTTTACATTTGTCATATTTTCTCCTGTTTTCCACAGGGAGTTCTTAGCTGTGGTTGGAAGTGAAAAAGTAAGATCAACAAACATGAACTGCGAGGTTAGGACAGAAGTAAAACATGACGGCTCTGACCCCTTTGTTAACATTACATTCAGTAAGTAAAACTGTAAGATTAGTTCACATTGCTGCATAAAGCAGCCTCGTATACAATCTTGTCTTCTTGTGATGGTGTTTTTATATAAATGATGTCATGTAAGAACTGCATATATTCAGTTTGAAATAATGCTCAGGATAGCATTAATGTTAGTAAATACTATTTCATTAACATGATAATTGAACTGAGCATGTTGTGTGAGAATGTGTGATTGCTGTGATTTGATACTGCCAGTAAGGTTTTACTTGCGTTGTTTTGTTTCTTCAGCGGACGGAGAGAGGTTACTGATGAAGGGCAAGAAACTGACCAGCGTTGAAATGCTCTCTGCTCTAAATTCTCGTTGCCAAGCCAAAGACCCACATTCAAAGGAGGCAGTTAATTAATAAATGATGCTATAATTGATGTATGTTTATTGTTTGTAAAAAAAAAATGCATAAATCTATAAATTACACTTTAAAAAGAATCCATTTTTGCTCACCCTGAAATATCGATTTTTAATGTATTTAGTAAGATTTTGCTTGCTGCATACTTGGTGCCATATCTATTTGTCGCGTAAATGAACATATACCTTACATTTGTGTAGTGAAATGCTTTTCTGCCTGCTACCTTGATTGTGCTTAAAAAGAAAGAGCAATAGGAAATGATGACATAAAAATGTCAAAAAAAAAAAAAATGCCTGAAATAGCATGATGACGGTATAAGGTGCATGCAGGGTGTAGCTGTTAGCCATCAATGCAATTCTCGTGTAAAAACCTGGAGGAAATCTTTGCAAACAATGGAAAAGTATGCAAACTCCAAACCCCCAGAGCTGGAGGATGAATATCAAACCCACAACGATGGAGGTGTGACTTGTAAGTCCCCCCACTGAGCCACCATGATGTCATTCATCTGTTTATGATGTTATTGAAAATAGGATTGTCAAACTCACACCATGGGCTTCATCCTTCCAGCTTGATTTAACGGTCCTGATATGGTACAATAAACTTAATTTAATATTATATTAGATTACATAAACTTCATTGATCCCAGGGGGAAATTCTTGTACGCACATCAGCAGGGTCCGTAAAGCACAGACAAACATACATACACTGTAAAAACAGACAACAGTCACGGATGGCAGGCATAGTGGAAATTAATTAGAAACTAAGCAATACACAAATAGAATCCTGAAAAAGAATATTATGAAATATTAAGAACCACCATGCTGACATGTCAAGAGGTAAAGTCCGCGTCAGTTCTCTCTTCATTAACAAAGAGTCCCGGTCAACCCATTTCGCGACGTAGACGGGCGCGCAGGGCGCCACCTTCCGAGGGGAAAGTAAGCAGAGGAATTGGGATAGTACGGAAGTCTGTAGAGGACATGCATACAGTTTTTTTTTTCTTTTCATTATCTCGAGATCACGACTTATTTTTCTCGTGATCTCGACATAACCCATATCACTTTACCATGATCTCGAGGTTTAGTATTATCCTTATGGACGATTGCATCAGATTTTACTTTGATCGTGGACTGTCCCAATCATAATCACAATCATAATCAGAAGACTTTATTAATCCCGGAGGAAATTGCTCACATTGCGATTGCACAATCACATATAAACACGAAGACAAGAACAATACAAGTATAAAAATAGAAATGAAGTGTAAAACAAATTACGACACTGTTAAACATTCTAATAGATAAAATAAAATAAGATAGAAAATGTCTGTACAGGAATCTAAAGTACCTTCGTCCAAAAGTTACAGGAAAAGTAAAAGTGTATATTGCACATAAAGTAAAAGTATATTGCACCAATATCATAAGTGGTTATATTGCACTTGTTTGTAAAACCAAGTTAGACTTCAAACTGTGGGAAAAAGTCGAGATATATTGCACCGAATCATGGATACGAGGAAATAACACTGTCTGTCGGTGCTAGAAAATTGTCATATTAGTGTTCGTCATTTGACAAGGAGGCTCAGAACTTTGCAGCTATACCGTCGGAGAAATTATAGTGAGCCTGAACGAGTAGTCAATTTCATTACCAACCAACTGGAGAGTCCGAGACGTCTCCATGGTTACCGGGTGATGTTTGAAAGATGTCGGCTTAAAAAAATAAGAAAAAAATAAGTCGCGATCTCGAGATAACGACTTTGGTTATGTCGAGATCACGAGAAAAATAAGTCGTGATCTCGAGATAACGAAAAGAAAAAAAAAGGTTATGCATGTCCTCTACAGACTTCCGTAGGATAGTGATTTGTGTAAACGGTTTATTTCATTTACCTTGCCAAATATTTATCTGTTGACTAATATAGCTGCTGAAATGGGGAAAATAATCCGGGATCTATTCATATTTGCGTGTTGAAAGAGTCAACCTCTGATTTACTGTAATTTGGCAGGAAGCAAAGATCTCGTGGTTTGATAACCCTTTCCCTTTATAACTGTTATCCTATTCAATTGCTCTTCGTGACGTGTATTGCATTGATTGGCTTTAAGAAACTGACGCAGCCGGGGGCATCTCTTTAAATACCATTATATACGAATTACATACATGACACAAGTACGATACACTAAAAGCGCTACGTTTAGAGCATCAAAAATCAAGGACAACAAGGAAAATGGTTGAAAACTTTGTAGGAACATGGAGAATGGTCTCCAGTGAGAATTTTGATGACTATATGAAGGCTTTGGGTAAGATTTTTTAAAATATATTTGTTGCTGCCAAATTTGCTTTGCAAATTAGAAATGGTCAGATAATAACAATGCCATTTGACAATGGTTATAATAATATTACGTAATGCAAATTACAGGAAAAAGCTCACAGACTATTAAAGGTTAGGGTTTCGGGACTCCACTTATGTGTAAAATCTGAAATTGTATCTGAAATTTCAGTTTGCCACTTTACTCTTTGTTTGATGCATCACAGGTGTGGGTTTTGCAACTCGCCAGATGGGAAACATGGCTAAACCAAGCCTGACGTTCAGCGTTGACGATCATGGAGCTATTTGCCTGAAATCGCAGAGCACATTCAAAACCACCGAGCTTAAATTCAGGCTGAATGAGGAATTCGAGGAAATCACCGCGGATGACAGAAAGACCAAGGCGCGTTAGTCTGATTTCACGCCAACGCCTTACAGCGATGCAGTATTTAAACTCCAAGAAATGACGTGTTTAATTTCACTTTTCAATTTCCAGACTACATTTACCCTTGAAAACGGCAGACTTGTGCAAAAACAGTCATGGGACGGCAAGGAAACAACACTAGAAAGAGAAGTAACGGATGGAAAATTGATAGCGGTAAGAATATATTTCGTTTCAACATTTCCTCACATCCTAATGGTTGTAGATGAAATTAGGTATTAATTTAATGCCAAGAAATAAATTTAACGATAATAATAATAATCTGAATAATCCGATATCCCAGTTTATGGACTTTAGATAACAAAAACCTTTATTGTAGGGTATAGTTTCGCAGTTTTTCATTCTTAGAGTCTCATTGAAATAAGTCCTTAGTAATAAGTTTTTTTTTTTTAACTGAACACTTCGATTGGTCTTATTTCTCATTACAGAAATGCACCATGGGGAAAGTGGTCGCAGTGAGGTCATACGTCAAAGAAGACTAAAGAGATTCTGACAGTGACACCGGGACCAGTTCAATGAGTTTTAACTATAAACAAATTTAACAAATAAAATGAATGGATATGCGTTTCTGGAAACCACCTGGACTGTCTGTGATGTTTTCATTAAAGTGGTAGTCTTACATTTTTTGTGTTTTTTATTATTAAATATTTTCTCCATCTTTTCTATATGGGTATTGATTGTCTGCACAGCTTTGCTACGATGGACTGGCTGTTTTTATTTTGAGGCATATTTTTTGCCCAGTACGACTGGGATGCCAGACGGCCAGTCCAGTCCTGAATCACAGTGCGAGTTGTAGACTAAGCCTTCTCATTTATAGATGTTTCCAGACAAAATTTTACATTGAAGGAAGCAGCTGCTGGCTGATATGCCATAACCAGCACTTCTTCCTTCTATAATCTTTCATATCTGCTTATCACTGTGAGCCTGGAGTTTATCACAGGAAGGGCAAGGCACCAAGGCATTATAGAGGGAACTCAATTAACACATTTCAATAGACTGTGATACCAATGAACCGGCTGACATGATTTTCCCTAACCCTTTAATTAGGACATGATGTAGGACATATAGAGGTTGAGAGTTGTATGTTTGGGTTTTGCGGCATTTAGGGCTGAATCTGAACAAGCCCCGAATGATTTTTAGGTGTTTTAACAAGCACACTATCAGTTTGAGACACCTTTGACATTGTGCTGTGCAGGGAGTTTCTGGGGGGTCTGGTTCTCAACCAGGGGGTAAATTATGCCCACCATGGGGGGAGATGGAACCCCATGATAAATTTTCCATGATACCCGGGGCACTTAGAACCTCAAAAGATGCACTTTCAATTACTCAGGCAAAAGGGGCAGATGCCCAGGCACCCTCAGCCTGTTCAGAAACATTAGTACTTAAGATCCCATAGCAATGTCCCTGCTGCAGACTACCGAGAAAAATACATGCTCAGAGTTTGTAAAATAAATTCCAAAGTAAATGGTGAATAAGACCTGATGATTTGGATAGTGGCTCAGTGGGTTATACAGCTTCAGATTTATAACTTTAATCACTGGCCAGGCAACATACAGTTTAGATGGACTGGTGACTTGAAATAACCTTTAGTATATATCATGTGCAGTCTGTGATGGGCTGCTGCTCTGCGTCTCCTGGGGAAGGTTCTAGACTCACCAGGATCCTGAATAAGACACATGCGTATGGAAAATGGATCATTTTATAGGTGACTACAGAGAAATCTTTCAGCAAATCAACTGAATAAAGACAATGTATTGTGGGATTTATGTCATGATGAAGCAACTCTATAAGTGATGCTCAAAAATCTCGTGTCAGGGACTGTGTACTTTCTGTGTGAGAGGTGAAAAGAAGGAGCCTCCCTGTCCTGCCAAAATCTTATTTTAACAGTACAGGGTTTATTACCCAGAATCCCTTGCATTTGTACAATAGTGGAGAGTAATGACCCCATGGGGACATAAGTCAGTTCCCACTTACAACTGAACGCAGAAGCAGTTTGGCAAGAAAAAATCGAGGAGAACAAATAAAAAGATATCAAAGTAGCGGCAGAATATAAGAAAACATGTACAATACAATGTCTTTGTTGTTAGTTCCATAATATGATACATAATTAAATTTTATGGTTATGAAAACATTAACCACAAACCATAACCTAAGCAATACAACTGAAACAAATGGCACTGATATGTCACATAATATGGTTTACAAATTCTAAAAGTATTGATGTAACTGTTGTTTAGAAGCACAGTTTATAAGTCAAAGGCTAATATTTAAAAAAATAATCCCCATCCCCACAGGGATTAATAAAGTATCAATATTCTATTCTATTCTATTTAAATCAACAGTATATATGAGTATGTGAACAGACCAGAGGACATTGTACACAGGTACAGTATGAGGAAGATGGCCGGCTGCTTTCTGGCATCTTGTTGACAACATCTCTTGCCTGGGCACACAGCATGGCAGGAATGAAATCACATCCTCTGAAAAACATCTGGAAATCTCCACTCAAACGAAGCGTTCGCACCCTTCCTTTGTCGTTTCTGACCTATTCACACAATGCAGAGAAAGAGGCTGGCTGCGTTGTGTCTGACCGAAGTCAGGGCCAAGGCCAGAGGGAAAGCCATTCTCCCTGGCTTCCTCTGCCATTGCCTTTTGCTTGACAAATAGATTTTTTATACATTTTAATGTTTATCCTGGGCCTCCCCAAGCACACACACACACACACACACATGTAGGGTAAACATATCCTTATGGGGACCGCTCATTCATTTCAATGGGAAAAATGCTAACGCTAACTAT
>JAOYFF010000047.1:4278907-4295800 GCA_025773925.1 Cryptomyrus ogoouensis | reverse complement strand
GATTGGGGGTGGGGGGGGGGAAGAGAGATTAGAGCTCAGTGTTCGTGTGTGTGTGTGTCTATATATATATATATATATATATATATATTTGCACAATTGTCCAACTTTAGTTGTAGACTTCTAACAAAAATAGTTATATCTGAATTCAGTTATTTGGCCAGTATGCCACCTAGTGGTGCACAAAGGGTTAAGCAGTCAGTGGTACTCACAGGTCGTCTCGGTCGGGTGACACCGCAACGCACCCCATCTGGGACCTGTCCCAGCCGCAGAAGGGGTCGCGAGCTAGGACACACTCGGCGCAGCTCGAGTAGAAGGAGCAGTTTGACACGGGCACCTCTGCGACACCCTCTGAAAAGCCCACAAAAACCACACCCTGGGGAGGAAATGAGGGGGGGGGTCGTTACCTAGGGGCACCCAACAGCGCTCTCTCATCCCTCATGTGACACCAAAACCAGCAGCTACTGTAACCACCCATGAAAACCTGACCTGTGTAGGTCAGTAATTCTGCTCATATTAGGCAGCAGACCAAGCAAGGCAAAGAAATTCTACAATTCAGTTCCTTTCCCATCATGGTCAGCTCCCTGTTTGTGCCCCAGCTCCCTGTGTCCCAGAGGGCTTTTCCTCCAAATTTAAAACCACCAGGGGGCTGCATTATTGTGTGGGAACTAGATTAGACCACATGTCACTTGACAGCATGTCATGGAGTTGCACTTTACTGCCATCTGCTGGACGCAAGGGAGAATGTTTGGTGGAATTATCCGTATTGTGAAATACAGCGCACTTCCTGTGAGATACAGCTAGGTGAGGAGCGATTACATTGTAAGCAAACTCCCCCCACCAAAAGCAAGTGGAGGAAAGGACAATAAGCAGAGCCCAGTACCTTGGTGTCTGACAGGAGGATATTCTTCACAGACTGTGGGTTCTTAAACACCTGGATCTCTTCAACGATTCGAGGGCCTTTTTCTAACAGCACTGTTTTGTGAAGAAAGCCAGATTCTGAGGGCAGACATGGCAAAATAATGGTTAAAACTGTTCATATTGAAAACCAGTCTCTATACTGCTAATGGACAACATTCATACACAAGGCTGTTTAAAACACAATTATAAATCTGCATTTGCGAGCATATGTGGTTAAGGACAGTAGCTTTTAAAAGCACACTAGGATCAGCACAGTCAACACACGGACCAGCAGCTTAACCTCAACACGCCCTGTTCATGTTTGATTTACCTGTTGGACGATCACAAATATGACTAATCATTTAGGACTCATTAGAATCTTGACTCCTGTCCTGGTTTCTTTTGTTAGCAGTTGCTCACACAAACATCCCTTATGATTCATCCTCATTGGACCAAAAGTCCAAGTACTTTTAGGGTGTTTGTTTGCCTTTCCAGGCTAAGCTTTAATCTTCTAAGCCGATCCTGGTGATTGCGGACATGGGGGTCGGAGGGATCCATACCAGTGAGCAGGAAGAGTACGTCGTAGTGTTTGCCGCTGGCCGCCCGCACCCTCTGGGCCGCGATGTTGGTGTAGCGGCGGTCAGGGGACACCATGGTCAATCCGTGGCTTGCGGGGGGTATGGCCTGGTCTGCCAGGAAGTTGTCCTTCACAAACCTCAGGGTTGTATCACTGGCGTTGTGAAGCCCACACTGTTGGGAAAGGAGCAAGGGGGAGGCGCAAGTTCTTAAAATTTTCTGCGCTAGTCTGATGAATCAATGTGGCGAGAGGGATTCTGCTATTTCATGTTGAGTGAAAGGCATGAGTAATCAATTACTGAATCACCCCTCAGAGCAACTGGAGGGTTATTCAGGGTTAACAAACTTGAGGGTCATGATCGCTGGAACCTCACACCCCAGGCTATTACCTGTCCAGGACTGGCCATTTTGTCTTGGACCTTGGAGCCCCAGCGCAGGGTGTCTCTGTTCAACGCCTTGTAGTTCCCCGCAAACACAGTCTTTATGTCCCCCAGCTGGAACGTGCAGACCGCTGACTGTCCCGTAGACCTGTGTTTTCACATGCAAAACCAAGTGTGGGTAAAGTTAGCCATGGAGTTGGAATCACTTTTCTGCTGCATGTCTGAGAACATAAAGTTTAACACCAACGCAACAAATAAAGTCTACATATGCATTAAGCATGTATCCCAAAGACAGAGAGCTGGGAAGAACGTATTCTTACCACTGTGAGCCGAAGATGCCATAAAATAGCATTTCATCTTCTGAGGCGCCCTCTGGTGGCGGGAGGCTGACTATGTCCAAAATCACATTGTAAGGCAGCTGGTTCCTGTTCTTGCAGAGCAGCTGTGCCTTGGAAAAGGTGGTCCAGCGCCTCTGCAGGGTGCGCTGACCTCCGATGTCACTCTGCAGATGAGAAACAGCCCTACTGGTTTACTTCGGGGGGTGAGATTGGGGCTCATTCAAGTGACCCACCCCTCATATAACTGCCCACCAAAAAAAAAAAAAACAAATAATGAAGAACCGAAGTAACGCTAAACCAGCATTTCTGGATTCTGACCCAACAAAAACACACAGTGTTGAGAAAGTCTTACACCACCTGTGAAAAGAACCTGAAACCGTTTCACATTAATTTGTTCCATTAATTAATGACTCTTTAAAGCAAGCAGTTTCTGTTCGCTCCAGTCTCTTCACTGCGTCACATGGGCTTCCTACCTTCAAACGGCCTGAATATGGCACTAGACTGATGCCACACTGTAACCATGGCAACAACCTCACGCTGTCACCAATAGGTGCAGTCTGGCAGACAAGACATTCTGCTCTCTGAAGTTCTGCCTTTTCTGTTTGCCATTAAGGGCAGCAAATTTCGATCAAAACCACTGAGTGACACAGACGACGCCGAAAGCGGCGTTCAATTTATGAGCCAAAATGACCGCGAGAGAGAAGGTCAGCGTGATGTAATACCGAGCTTCACAGCAGCTGGGAACATCTACATCTAGCCTGATGCACAGATCTGTCTTTCCTGAACATCAGCGCATCTTTCTGTGGTCGCTACGGCATTTTGTCACATTTATAGCACCCTGCCTCTCGCCTGCGCTGTGCTGTTTAAATAGCCTCTTTCAGACGTCTACAGCCTGTCCCCTTCTGTGCCTGTTGAGACAACTCTGCCCGAATATTTACTGCTATTTTTTTTAAGCAACCTCAGCATTGCAACTGGGATCGCTTTGATCGACTAAAAATGTTTAAAGGAACAGAAGACAGAAGGATGTGGTTGGGGATGAGGTTAGAAGCACCTGAGCGATACCACCTAGTAAATATTATCAGAAGCCATCAGCCTGCGGTGGCAGACCGCTGGGAGAGTGGCGTGAATCAATGGAATGAAATTAAATGAAATTCAAAGCAGGGCGCTGGCTGATGATGTCAGAGGGGGCTTACCGTGCAGACCTGGGCGACGCGGGACACTATTATTTTATCAAGGAATTCATACTCCCGGCCCACCTCGCTAAAAAACACATAGACTTTGTCCTCGCTGGGGATGAACTCCGAGCTGACGAAGGTGGGTTCTGACAAGAGAAGGTAGGGGGAAACCTTAATTTCTGCAGATCAGTTAACACTCTCAATCCGCCATGAGCCCTATCAAGACTTCAGTGAGCGTTACTAGCGCCTCACAACAGCAGTACGGTCCAGTCCACTGCTCACCATCCAGCCAGCCCATGGTGTCGTCTAGCTTCAGGTCGGCATGGTTACCCTGGCTCAGGTAGCGGGAGATAACTGGGCGGTTTCCTCTGTAGTCAGCCACCGTTCCAATGTACAGCTCCCCAGCTGCAAGAGAAACAACGGGCAGTACCAACACTTGTCAGCAGGGGGCGAGCACATAAAATCTTCCCCCTTTACCCTATATGGTTATCTCCTTAAGAGGAAGCGGATACCCTAATGTAAACATCCGACTGGATTTTCAGGCTTCAAAATGTCACACATCCAACAGTCTACAGCTGTGCAGGCGTTTCATTTAAGAGCCAAAGAAACATAAAAGCCAACTACATTTTCAGGAAACTCAGGTATGGGAGACAGCATCAAAGGCTCAACACTACCAGCACCAATGTCGGCACCCTGCTCAGTACCCATGATGCCCCTGTGCAGCCGGTCCACCTCACCAACAGCAATGGCCGTGTTCTTCTGATAGGGGTCGTAAGGACAGCGTCCCCGGCCATCGTGGAACTTGCTGTTGAGCTCGGCAGTTTGGTGGATCTTCTCCAAATCCTGGGAGAGATGGAGCAGAGAGACCGGTGGAGATCAGGCAGGTGGGAGGTCACACCACAAGGGGCAATGGGCAGAGGGAGAGCAGGCCGTACTATGTAGGTGCAGAGGGGGCTGAAGGCGTAAGTCCCACAGGCGTACACGTGAGTGTCGTTCAGGGAATTCAGGACTCGGATGAAGTTGTGACAGTCCGCCTGGAAAGGAAGCAGTAGCTAAGCAAAATCACAATGACTGGTATCTCCGCGCAAGACTATTACGCTGTGGCAGACCTTTCCTAGCCAAGGGTCCCCAGAAGGTACCTGGCTTGCGTTCATTCTTAAATCAAACACAGGTATAGAAGCATGAAGACCCGAGGAGATCATCGAGGCTGATGAGGCAGCTATCCCACGTCTTCATTTTTACCTTGTTTTTGCCCTTCATAGAACAGTCGTCAAGTTGCCTGGAAGATGGTGACCAATCAAGCTGTGAGGAAAGATGGAGGGGGATGTGTGAAACCATCTGGGATCTAACTGCATGCTCAAATCAACCTTCTGAAACCCTGTGAGAGAAGTTCTTATGGACCTTATGGACTACTGGAGTACACGCGACAGTTTCACAATAGGAGAGCAGGAGGACAGATGAGACCAACATACAGCTACACCTGAAAGATCATCTGGTAGGACTGGCTCTAAATGGGTTTGTAACACCACCGTCTGCACCGTTTCCTGGGTCTAAAATGCTGCTTTATAAAACATTCCTGAAGTCTCTAAACTTATCTGTTCATTTCAGATTAAACCTGAACAGCATCCGACAATTTGGGTAAGCAAAAATTCTTTAAGACTTCAAAGGGTATAATTTTTAGCCAAAATCTTAAAGAGTGTAAGTCTAATATCCTTAACGAACGAAGCTCAGCAGGCTTTGGGCAGTAAGCCCTCAGGAATGCCTTATGATTACCAACCGCTTTCAAAAGACAAAATACAACAGCCACAGGAAACGCACCTTACTCTTCATCTCCATGACACCCGTCAGGCTGACGTCCAATGACAGCACGGAATCCCGTGCACCCACCAAAAGCGTCTTCTTGTCATCGCTGAGCGACAGCATTGTGGTGTTCTGGACATCAGGGCTGCTGAACATTGTGATGGACCGACCCGGGCTGCCTGTAAGCGGGGCGGGAGGAAGGTATGCGCAGAGACAGAAGGTTACAAGTTACAATCACACTGTGGGCCTTTCAGACGAGCTACAGCTTGATCAAACTGTTGAGAATGACTATTATGTCCCTAGGGGATGAGATGCATCACTACTACCACCAGAGGGCACCCTTAACTATAAAGATTCAAAGTACCTTGCAGGTGATGGCGCTGAAAAAAGTATATAGAACGTTGTATAGAACCACCTCATGCTTTACTCACAAATCTATTTGTATCACTGCAACAAATACACAAAAAAATAAGATTAGATTAGACCGCCACCACCCTCCTTGCCAAGCTAGAGCTGATGGTAATGAAGATTCACCAGTTCCCACGACCAGCTCAACCTTACAGCTTTTCTGTAACAAAAATATTCAGAAGCCCCTCATCAGATACCGCGTGCTGCTGCTAGATCTGACCCCTTCTGAACGACAAGCGATGCATTATGGGAAGTTGGTCTGGCAGCGTTCAAACAACAAAAAAGCGCCTCACCACGGAAGTCTTCAAACGTCAAACAGCCGGCTATGAAACCCTGTTCACACTATTTTTGGCTCCAGTTATCGCTAGAAGCCAGGCCTCAGGATGCTGCTCTCCGCGATACCTTCCGGTAACAGCCACATGGCACATAAACGTGCATGTGAACCCCACACTGGAAGCACAGCAATGCAGGTGACCTACAGAGTATCTGCAAGGCCTGTGAGCGAAGAGGATCCAATCTCACGTTCTAGGCTAGAGAGATCTGCTAACTTTGCTGTGCACAGAAAATAATATGAATATAGTAGTTATCACAATCAATTATCACAGTTATCACAATCAATCTGCTCCCCAAAGAGATGATGTCGCCTGCTCATACTGTCCATCTCACAGCTGGCTGACTCTTTTGCTCATAAGTCAACCCCCACTGGGCCTATGAATGCAGCACACCATGACATGACCACTGGCTAGGCACGTCAACGAAGACACCAACCTGCCCATGTACACTAGACGTATGCCCATAGCTGCGTATTGCAGATGGGATCTGAGATGTTAAAACAGGGCTGTATATGATATGTTCTGGATTGGCCTGTTCCCTTAACACGTCTTCCCAACAGGCGTGTCAAAGGTTGTGACCTCTTCACGATCAGCGGCTAAACGGCTTTGGAAGCACATGGGTAAACCTATGGAGGTTCAGCTTCAGCCCAAGGACACATTTCAAACAGTTGAGAGACAACAGGTGGCTGCGGATGGCATGGGATACAGCGGTCGCGAACGTCACCACCGCGGTAAGCTGAAAAGTAGCTTTAAGATCCCCAATCTCTCCTACTGCTGACCGATGACCCTGGAGGCCTTTGGATCAAAAGTCTCTGGCTGCAGATCTGTCAGTAAATCTCAGGTGTTTCTCAATAAGTGTACTTCATCCCACCCATTTTACATCATCTTCCATCGACAAAGACTAGTTCCAATACTAAGAACAGAATTGCAGAGGATGGTAAAAATCCCTAAATGTCGTTCTTGCCCTGCCCCAAATATAAAGGATACATCGATTGCATCCTCGCCAAATGAGACCAATCCCATGATTCATAGCGCCCTAAGCTTATACTTGGGAGGCAAGTTAACAAGACCGGTCTTGCCAAGATCCTTTGCTTCCTTGGTATCAAGATTCACCCCTCATCTGCGGGTTAGATAACGACGTGAATGACGTACAGGGATGATAAGGAGACATCTATCGGCATCTTCGTTTCGGCGTTAAGCAATCTATCATGAAATATGCTTTAATTAGTATGACATCATGTAAAGTCACACTGATGGCAAAGTGACAAATTGGGGATTCAGTTTTACAATTAGCGATAGATTCTGTACCAGGGATAAAACGGTTACTAAGTTCATGGTAAACCACGATAAAATTCCTCACAGTTAATATCACGGTTTCAAATTTTAATTATCATCAAAACTATGGCTGCACTTTAAAAATAATTCATGTAAAATACTGCCCAGCATTGAAATTATAGTGAAATGATTGCAATTTGTGTATCTGTACTTTCTGAACATTTCTGGCACATTTTAACAAGATAATACTGATATCCGTGATAATTGTGGTCATTTTAGTCATTTGAAATACAAGGGTTTATGTTTAAAGCTCGTGTCAGTGCAGCCTTTATGAATTCAGTGTTAAAGTAAACAAAACACTAAAGAGGAAATCCGCAAGTTTATTTGGAGATGCAAATGAAATCCCCCGAGGAATAATTTCTGTCTGATGATGTAGGTTTTCCATTTATTACACCTCACCCCTCACTGCATACTATTAACAGTTCTCTCTGAACTTATCTATGCATATCTCCATTATAAAGGGGTCATTAACTGGCGAAAATGTTTCTAAGCATCATAGATCGTGAATACTTTACAACAATCTCCACAGAAGGTGATTAATGAAGTCCTTCACTGCTGAAACCACTTTACAACGCAACAGACATTGAGTATAAAAATACACAATATTAGCGGGGAGAAAATGGTTTTACATCGTAGGCAGTGGTATTTCAATCCATGGTCTTAGGAAAAACTTTTACATCGAAATACAAAGCCCATAATTGCACTTCCTTGTCCTCAGAAGAGGCTTACTGACAGGTGTTTACTGACAGGTGTTTACTGACAGGTGTTTACTGACAGGTGTTTACTGACAGGTGTTTACTGACAGGTGAGGTCTCCAGCCTGACCCTTCGCCCTTCAACAGAAATTCAGTTGTATGGACTAAGGTCAAACATGCCCTTTTAGACACGCACGGGAGTGCTTAATTTTGTCGGCAAAATAAATATTTGACTCACTGCACAGTGACTGTTCCGACTCAGAATACAGGGACAGAATTTTAGAGAGTGTGGAAAAGTTGTATGGGAACAGACTGAATGAGGGGACTGACAATTAGATAAAACAGTAGAGCCACCACCTGCCCCTCTAGTTAGGGGGGGTTTGGGGGGGGTGTACAATTTGCTGAGATGATCTACTATTGATGGGTGGATAGATATTGGGGAAATCACTGTTGATTATATCAAAAATTGAATAATATACCGATTAATCTGACGATTCAGCAAATATTTCTTTATATATCGATATACATGAACGATTATGTAATATATAGTTAGCATGAGGCAGGAACCAACCAACCACTGCAGGGTGCACACAGTCACACATATGTTGAATTTAGACACTCCAATTCACTTAAGTTGCATGTTTTCGGAAAGCAGAAAGGAACCGGAGAATCCGCTGAAAAGTCACACTCACATGGGGTGAACATGCAGCCTCCACACACAGAAAGCGGCGGCGAGTAACGACATCACGACCCACCATGCCAGACTTGCACAATGTGTGATATTAATACTGACACGGCATTTCATGCACACGCAACTGTCATGTCGCAAGAACCGCAAGTGTCTGCTGGGTTCAGCTCATCAATAAGTTGCGCTACACATTTTTACCATCAATGGAGACAAACCTCAGCAAGCTTTGCATTTTTAACGATGGTTCCGTTTTCAAAATTGTCTAGTACACGTAAAAAAACTGCTGTTTTTTCATGTGCTCTGCATGCACACTTCAAGACAATCATCATTCTAGTCCTTGCTGTTGGCATTTTTGTGAGACACTAAAAATGGACGAATGGGAGGGAAAGAGAACAAGAATTGGCCACGAAAAAAACTATTTGGAAATATTGTGTATTCCAAAGAGACGATATTGAGTAAAAGTAAATGCTTTATCAGCGCTGCTGTGTGTCTGATGGCCCAACTGACTGCAATGCCACCAACTTATTTGACACTGTTTGTAAATAAGTTCTATTTGACTATACCTTAAATTTTCAATTCCTGAATATCACAAAAATATTGCAATGTGAACTCTTCCCAATATTGTTCAGCCCTAAAACACAAAATATTGCATCAAAAATAGACTATTATATGCAGGAGTGCATATAACTGGCACGCAAGTACGCATTCACCTTTAAGAACGAAACATGCGACAATCGATTGTTTGTAAAAGCGCGAATGCGTACTTATTTTATGTGCATTTGCGAGTTAGCATATGCTAACTCGACTTCATTCGCGGTATACGGGTTAAAATGCAAGGTATTTTCTTATCATGGCAGCGCAAATGACAGGCAGGATCAGCCGGCCCCCCTTGAGCGAGGGGGTTAGGGTCCTGCCTTAATGGCTTAACAGTGAAATCACTCTGCTGATCGTAGGATTTTAACGACCTTCCGATCAAAGCCACAACATGCTGCCCCCACCAGCTTCCTAAAAAACATCCACAGGGGAGCAAAGAGGTCCTTTAACAGATCTGAAGAGGGGGGGTCAGCGTGGATAGGACCCGGGCCCTGGAGCCCTGCGTAACAAAGGAGACTGGGACATCGGCTGATCTCCACCGTGATTGCGCACAGAAAAGCGCCCTCCATCATGGAAGTCAGAATCAGAATTCACAACTACATGTATTAGTGCATACATTCACCGACAACACAGAACATGAATGAAGAAAAACAGAATAACTGGAAATAAAATAGTACAATAAAATAGTGGGAAAAGTGCAGGGTGATACAATATACCATTCATATAAGCTCAAATGGAAAGGAGATATTTTTATTTCTCAATATTCAGCATATGATGCCAAGTAGAACTGGCAGATGAAACAGATGTTCAAAAATGTCAGTGAGGGGGGGATAGATGCAGGAATTTTGCCAGCAGGGGTCAGGTGGCTTGTTGAAGGGAAGAAGCTGTTTTTGATTCCAACCACATGGCGCAACATGGCCATTTCTCCACCAATGCCCCCGTTTCCAGCTCCTCCCCCACAGACTAATACTCACGAGACACTGAAGGTGCCACATGAGGTCAGAACCCGGGTGGGAAGGGGTGTGAATATGACACAGAAGCCGTTGAGCCATCCACAAGGTTTCAGGAACAAAGCCAGCCGCCCCCCTGCCGCCGCCCGTCACCGGCCCCTGTGTACATTTTCCTCTGTGGACACATCATGTCAGCAATACGCTGCTCTGACTCAGTCACCCCTCACATGCCCATCAGCCAGAAAGCAGTGAAAACTCACCAACACCAGTGTTCAGTTCACCAAACGGATGGAGGATTCTGGAGACGAATGTAGAACTTTCATATCAATATCAGATTTCAAACAATTCACCTTTTTTGGATGGTCCTAATGTTGTTTTCTTTCCTGAACCTTAAGGTTCTCCACCCAAAAAGGATCTTCAACAGCAGTGACACCTGGATGGTGGGGGGGGGGGTGTATTGTGGCTTTGTTACCCCCAAGTTATTAATAACTGCCACTGCATGGACCATAACTGCCACTGCATGGACCATAACTGCCACTGCATGGACCATAACTGCCACTGCATGAACCTCCTCCTACCCAAGGTGCCCCTCTGCAGACATGAAAGCAGCTTGAAATGTTTACATTCACTTAGCAAATGCTTTTATCCAAAACAACATACATTTGAGGAACAGACAGTCCCAGGAACAACTGGAGGTTAAACACCTTGCTCAAGCGCTTAATGGTGAAATCAACCTGCTAACTCTGCGATTTGAACCAGCGATCACAGACGCCACATTGTAACCCACTGAGCTCTGCAGAGAACTTGCTCCACCCCAGCTCATCCTCTTTATGGGAACCTGTAAGATTAAACCAGCGGAAATAGTCACATCACAAAATACGGGCAGGATCACGGTCAGGGAGAGCCGAGGGTCAACGGTTCAGGTTGCAGGAAGGACTTGGTCACTCTAGTAGTGTTTCCATTGACCCACATTTTGCTCATTTTAATGACGCAAAACTGAAAAACAAAAGAGCTCCCACATTATCTTGAGGTGGTATTTACAAAGAGATGGAAAAAGTAATTAGGCACTTTGCACCTAATTATCGCTAGCAAGCCATTTCTCAGGATGCTGCTCTCAGAACAACTCAGGAGAGCTCCAGTTCACTTGGAGCTGCTAATTGGTGCAAAGTTCACTCCATGCTGAAGATTGAGACATGGGTCTGAATCTCGTGGGATGATACATGGCACGACATCCATTGATGGAAACACCAAGCAAATTCACTTTGTCGGCTTACAGAAAATTCGATTATAATTCATGCAAGAAATGTAATGGGAGCACAGCTAGTGCCCAGAATCCTCTAGTAAAATCTGCATCTACACATACAGAGGAAAGAGTCGCGACGCCTTGGGGGAAAGAACATTAACTCTTTAATTACATGAGACTGCGTAACAATGGGAAGCAACACTTCCCCATAATGGTCAAAGGACCTGCCCAAACGAAAACAGGGCTTAATGCAAAAAGGTCGGCCTTTTTTTTTTTTACCCCAAGAAACAAAACTGCATGGATAAGCCAAAGCAGAACAAAAGCCACCTTGAATGCATAAACAAACAATTCCAACCTGCCAATCAGCAATTCTGCCCTCTATGGTTGTCTTTTTGTCAATTATGTGACTTTCAATTCCTTTTCCTAAAGGTTTCTTCAGTTTCGATTCTCTCTGCTCACACAGGTGGCAGGGAAATTTAAACCTCTTCTCTGTGACAAATGAAAGACCGTACTGCTGCCAGTTTCGGCTGGATGATATCAGCAATACACTTATCATTGGGCTGGCGCAGGAATCTCCCCTTCGGCGATTTAGGGTGGCTCAGCGCTGCAATTTGCAAATGATCAGTTATTCAGATTTTAGTGCTATATAAATAAGCTTTATTGCTAGGCTATTATTAGGTATATTCTTGCTTTTTCAATGCGAGTGTTCAGGGATGCATCTGTGGTCCCGGAAACTGGACAAAAACATTTAAAAAAAATACATTATTTTGAAATAAATCGTAAAACATAGAAGTCATTTTCCGATCATAAGGGCATTAAAAGAAATATAGTTATAATATTTGAACATGGATGCCAGCCTAAATGTGCACTTCTTGTTTACATGAATAATGTAGCACCCACTGGCCAAAGATACGCTCATCGGTGTCCGTACCGCCGCGAGTCCAATGACTGATAACCGTCATAGTGCTTTATTTAAAAAACAAGCTAAATTGGACAAACACAGAACAAACTAACATCACCGTGGTTACCCATGGACTTCAACATGTAAATTTCATACATGATTCACAGCTTCCACTGAAAGCTACTTTTTCTTTCTTTTTTAACTGAAACTCACCAGCAGGAGATGCATGCAGGCGGAGGGATAAATTACACTATTAGTCATTTAACATTCAGTGCACATGCGCTGATCTGTAAAACAAGAGGGGCCTAGTCTCACCAAAAAAAAAAAAAAAAAAGATTAAAAAAAGGTAAAATACATGAACATAGTGGTTGTGGCGTTTGGCTTGTCAGTACTGCGGTCACCACGACAGCCCTAACTTATCATACAAGATTTAGATGATAAGAAAATTATAAAATGTGAATAAATTGTAACACTAAGGAATATTGCCCTGACGCTGCACAGAAACCGACGCGATTCCAATTAATCGCTGTCTTATGAACAGACCTCAACTCAAGAAATGCACTGCAAGGTCGCCTGAATTAGCGGAACGCGCCACGTAGTACTGGGTTAGGGATGGGAGATCTCACACATTTTCTTTTCGATCCGACTGCAAGTAATATCAAGGGTGGTAGCCTGATACAAAACACCTTCACCGATATTGGGGCCAAAGCCGGCGATTTTGGGTGGGATGACAGCAGATTTAATCAGATAAACATTACCAGGTAAAAATATGATTTTCTTAACTTTAGAATTGATTCTCATTCAGACCAGACGCACTGATATTTCAGCAGGCATCATCAATCCACACATCCTTCATACACTCGGGTCCTGGGAGGGATGAGGGCTCCCTCAAAGGAACAAAATGACAGATTAGCAGCTACACCATCTTTTAAAATACTGCGGATAAACAAGGTAAAAAGACGCCGGAGGCTGCGATTTAGAGTCCAACATGCAGCAGACTGGTGCTGCGTTCAGTAAATTCTGCTGAAACCTCGCGCCAATTAAAACTGGAAATACTGAGAACCAGTTTCACCACCTGAAGCACTGCCGTCCAGTAGAACGTAGAGAATGCGTGTGTTTGCAGTCGCAGACTACGACGATGTCAAATCCATCCAGTGGAATGAGCTGCGAGGTAGAGAGAAAAACCCAGGAACAAACCGTGCTGTCGGCATTCACTGGTGTTTTGCCCAACAACAAAGTTACATTTCCTAAGGCTAAATTTAAAATTAGCTCTCGGTTTGCAATCCATTCAATGTGTGGTAATTTAACACATTCTGAATCCGTTTATGGGGAATCCTAAGGGAATTTTAAGGAGTGTTGAAATAATATTGTGATGATATCACTATGGACTGATAGACAAAAAAAATTTGATAAAATATTTTGCCATAAAAATCAACTGACCATATTCCCAATATTTTTGGGGTAAAAATGGCTTCTCACAAAAAGCAGCACACGATAGCAGTGAAAAGCAGAGCTGTAGGTCACTGCACCGGCATGTCAGAAATGCAGTGAACAAATCTGTGACAGTCATGCATTCTGCCGCTACTCTGGCCTCGTCAACTACCTTCCTCACAACATACAACCAACACTAATACAGGTTAAGAAAAACAAGGCTGACAAGATTACTCTCAACTACACTTATTAGTAATACAGTACTACAGTTTTACAGTGCTGTGCAAAAGTCTGTCAAAGAAAATATTTCAATAAACTTCTGGTGGTTGTGAAACTATGAGGTCATGTCTGTTAAAGTGCATCAGTTTAGCCATTTCAAAAACCAGGATGTGCTGCAATCACGCAATACACCTTTCTGACTTCAACACAAGCACACATTTTATGGCTAATCAATACTTCACCAACTTGTTTACTAATTAAGTCAGCTGGTGGTGAAATTTAATGAATACATGCAATGGCTGGAGTGCCCCTGAGGAGAGGTTTGGGAACTGAAGTGGTGTTAATCTAGTCACCCAGGAAGATATCGGTGACTTTCTGGAGAATATGTTCTTGTTAGTTTTTATTGTTACTCGTAATTTGCATATGTTCTAATGTTACATTGTGTTCTTTTTTTGTCCTGAGCAAATATACATCTACCCAGATAAATAGCTTTGAACATTTCCATTGACTGCCTAAGACTTTTACACAGTACTGTATATGAACACAAGTATTAAAACAAACATTAACGCTGCAGTATTACTACACATATTTATAGAAGAAGCAGTCGTATTATTTATTGGGGAGAGATATTTTTAAAAACAAGCGGAAGCACATTGCCCAGAGGACAAAGATGGCTTTTTGCAAAACACAGAGAGCGTATTGCTATACAATAGTCACATAAATGATAAACTTTCCATCCCACGGCTGTGTTTACAGACCACAACAGAGATCAAAAGCACGAGAAATATATAAACTAAATATGACACCAGGGCTAGTGTATACGGAGACCATGGGGTGCAATTTGTATTTCTTGCCATGGTCTCCCCAAGCGATCCACAGGTTCAACAAAACTGACTATGAGAAACAAACCATTCTGCAGTCACTTTGGAACATATGAAATACACCATCCCCCCTGCATGATGCCACAAAGCTGAGTATATTGCCCTGGAATGGAACAGTGTGCCCTCCCACACAGGATCTGCCAAAGATTAAAAAATAATCTGCATTTATTCAAGCAACAGACAAACAGCAAATTTCTATCAGCAAGACATTGGACGGGATTTTCAGTCTGCCACATCAAATCCAACGGCTGTGAATCTTCCCCCACAAAACTACTGGACAGTTTAAATAGGATTACAAATCTGAAATGGTCATATGATGAGCTCTTGTGACTGAGCGCTGTCACCAAGCAGACTAAAAGACCCCTGTTTCAGAGGGAGAGGAAACACACACACACACACGTCCTCACAAAAGCTGCACTGTGCTCTCTTGAAAGAAAATGCTGAAATTAAAAAGTATTCACAAACAAAATAAGTTAGCTTCAGTTAAAGTTCATGGCCAACTAATCATCTTCATGACCAATCAATTAGAGTTCAAATAATAATTTAAACAAAGAGCAGTACAGCATAACCAATAAAAGCAAGTTACGCTTCATTAGACAGATGATGTTGCACAAGAAACAAAACCTCAAACACACGCTTGAATAAACCAACACTTCAAGCTTCAGGAGCTCAGGCCCACATGGTCGCGGAGGAGACGCTTACCCAAGGGGAAGGATATCCGAGGAACGAGCTTTGTCACAGAGACCTCTAGGTGGCCCAGGAGAACCAGGATGAAGAGTAAGCGGACGGCCATGGTGGTCCCAAAGGGAAGAATGCGGCGAGGCAGGCTGGTACTCAGGCTTTCTGGGTGCTTCCGTGTGATGGGGGGTTGGTGCGTCACAGTGATCTCTGCCAGGGTTTGGAGACACAGCATAACCACTTCCTCCGACTGCCACCTATAGTCATCGCATCTGCTGGGGAGACAGACAACGGACGGGTAAGAAAAGTCTGCAGGTCACATGACAGAACAGCAATGGGCGGGGCTTGGGGACTGGGACCGTCTATAGGCTCAATGCCGCCTGTTCTCTGGGCCCGAGAACACATGCACCAAACTGGACCTACTGCCAACACCAGGAAAGCTTGCGATTTAGAGATCATGAAAAAGTACTACTAACGTACGTCAGCCTTTTCAGCATTTTAGGTCCCGCTGATCATTAGAGCGAATGTATTTTAGACAGGAACATATCTGGGCCATAATACTCCATGGTGGTTTCATTTAATATACACACCGGCACAGGAGCGAAGGACACACTGCTAAAATGACAAGTGGTGACTTTAGGCTGGGGTCATCTTAACTTAAACCGGCTTTGTTTTAATCACATGTACCGTAATTCAACTTTGTTATTTTAAGCATAGGAATCATAGCTTGTAAATGTTATTTATCTATCCACAAACCATCAGAAAACATTAACACACTATCTAGCCTGCAAACTGGTTTTACACAAGGACAGCTTGCATAACCTGCAAGCCTCCGCCATCTCCAGCACATTTTAACACACTAACACCCTCGTGGATCATTGCTCAACAGAGAAAGACAATCAATGACCTTAAAATTTTCTTTTTAAATACAAAAAGTAAGATACTTCACACTGCTGCTTAACTTCCAGATGAGTGAACATTTACTGCAGCACCAAGAAATAAATCATTCTGCTTTCTGGCAGTTTTCTGATTTTAAAATAGTGAAATTAAGGGTCCAAATTTTTCAGACAGTAGAACAGGAAATGGGAAGAATTGTCAGGTGACTGTGATACTTGTGGCCCAAAGATTCAATTTTTCGTGACTGAAAAAACAAGATTACATCCTTACTGAAAATATAGGGGTGAGATCACACATCACAAAACTTTACTGCACAGGTGTAATTGATCAATTAGACTCACAATCTTTTGATGATCATGGACCTGTAAAGCTTGTCAAGTGGGGAGGAGAAGAGCTACTGGTAAAGCTTGTTGAACTGGGGAGGGGGGGGGGGTGGGTGGGAGACCCGTGAGTAAGAGGGTGTTCCGGGACAGGCT
>JAOYFF010000047.1:4249496-4276944 GCA_025773925.1 Cryptomyrus ogoouensis | reverse complement strand
ACACCACCACCACCACCCCACAAAGCGGAACGCGCGGACAGGACGGCGACTGAGCGGCACAAGAGAACAGGAGGCGGGCCGGCGGGGGGGGGGGCGGGGGGGGGGGGGGGGGGGGGGGGGGGCTGTAATTACATAAGAGGCAATGACAATCGCGGCTTTAAGATAATCTCCATTACTCACCCTGGGGTTACACCGGTAACCAGGCCAGGTGTAGATCACTAATCTAGAGAGACCTGATGTAACCTGAACTGGGGACAGAAACGCAAGAAAAGGGGGGGCTGCACCTCCCTGCCGTCATCAGAGCTACAGAGAAGGTCAACGCTCCATCCCCGGGGGGGCTTGATCAGCTAAGGAAATGGACAAATGAGACTCATACTGATACAAGCGACCCAGGTCTGCGGTTCTGATGTCCAATAAAGGGGAAGGTGTCATCAACATGTGAAAGGAACAGAAAGATGCTCCAGTTTCTCTCAAACCAGACTTGACCTGGTGGCCCCCCCTCAACCAGGGACCGCATTATGAACACACAAATCCCAATGCAACTTACAAACAGTCATCAAGTCAAAACAAAGCAAAATATAAACAAACCTTTTGTGATTGTGTTTAAATAACCAAGTACAGCAGCTAGGACAACAGAATGCTCTCTGAGTATCAGACAAAGGCTGTAAGAGTCCAGAAAAATGACCGTGACTTCCTGAGCAATGAACCATGCAGGAGAAAAGGCAGTGCTGTCAGCCCTCTGTTGGGAAGACCCTCCTGGGACAGATCCAGCAGAAGCTGTGATCCGGGCACTGTCGCCATGACAACGGCAAATCTGGCCCCTTTGGTGCCCGGAGACAGGCCAAGGGTTTGTTAACTGTGTGTGTGTGTGTGTGTGTGTGTGTGTGTGTGTGTGTGTGTGTGTGTGGTTACTGTCCTACGAGCAATCCAATGCAGGGACCGGCACACGCGAAACAAACACAAGATTGTGAAGCAATAGGCGATACTTCGCAATGAAACACGCCCGGCGCAACCACATCCTTAAGCACCGTCTGTTTTTGTTAATTGCGTCGCTATTATCATCTCCGGACACCTGACAGCCCTGATCTACACGCCGCAGGTACGACACAAATAACACGGTAGCCTTAACTACACAGAAGCCTTAGGCGGGCGAGATACGGAATAAAAATATCAGCGAGAGGAAGCCGCATCTACTATTACAGGTCTGAACTGCTCGCATAATATCACGTTATCTGGCAGGGAAACGCCTCCGCATTCAGGTTGTCGACCAAAAGCAAATTATTATTATTTATTATTATTAATAGAAAAAAATGTCGTTTCGAGTTTAAGTGTTAAAAAAGGTCGGAAAAAAACAACCCCCTCCTTCATTTAAAGGACAGACTGCATGGAGGAGACCTCGATTAAGGCGTAAACGCTGCCGCTACCTTCATCATCCCACATCCACCCCCAGCAGCACCGACCACGGCTCGCCCCAACCATTCTCAAAGCACCAAAACACGCAGAGAGATCTACACGTGCTATGCCACCCTATTCTAAGATAAATAGCCCTGGGATACACGTGTTTTTCCACACACGCAGATTTCTGGATATCGGACTAATTGCATGTTTTCTTGGTCCCGGAGTAGCCAGATTTCGTACCGTTCGTACCGACGGCGTCTTTACTTACCTGTTTGCCCAAAGCGCTGTGTATCACCGCATTTGGAGACCCCGCATTTTCCACGCTTTCGGCTTACCCCCGCACTTCAGTCCCCTTTGATCGTTTTTACCCCCTTCTTTTTCTCCCCCACCAGCTCAAATTTCAGCCACCCAGTCGCGGCCGCTCATAAGTCCCAGCCGTCTGTGCTATTTTCCAGGCAGAAGCGCTCCTACTTCTGCCAGCGACGTGAAGCATCTATCCCAAGGCTGATCAAACCTGGTTTACCTATAGCTATAGAAACACAAGAGCGCCGCGTAGCGACGGAGTCTATATTAGACGTGCAAATAAAAATGCGAATTTTGCCCGAAAACAGCAATCTGACGTGAGAGAGCCGCAAAACGGATAGCGAGGAGGCGGTAAGACCTGCGGATCGCGGTTGAATATGAAATTACAAATCTACAATTCATATTACCGCATCATCTCGTATCTGTCTCGCTAGCACAATGAGAGACGGTGTCTCCACTTTTTCACCCACTTTGCGGAAGTGGCGAGGCTCGGTAGATCCGGCAAAACCAGAACGTTTCCCGAAAAGCAGAACCGCGACATCCGTTTTTTGAATCGCAACTTAAATACAAAGAAATTGGTTAAAGTTGATGGGGCGAAAGCACTGAAAGAAGCACTTCCTCTAATAAAGCTGCAGGGCCGGAATTGTCTGTATTATTACGCAATGGCGCGACAGTTAACTCGTTATTGAAAAGTATGGTTTGTGTGTCGAAACTTACATGCCATGCAATGCATGATTACCTTGGAAAATATTACCTTGGTAGGTCTAACCTTTGAATCGTATGGGATGAAACTTTTAAAAAGTTTGAGATCACATTCGAACGCGTAATCCCATGTAAATGGACGCTTCATTGCTAAAACAGCACTCTTTAACATTTAAATAGTAGGCTATAAAATAAGTCATAACACAAAGATGTGAATCAGGCTACCCTAAGTATAACCACATTAAATCATATAAGTCCTTTTTAAGCAGCTGGCTGGTAGGTTGGCGGTACCGGGGACTGACTGACGGACGGGTTTAGCGCTTTTTTGGCTGTTCTGCTCCATTTGAACGTCGTATTGTATCCAGGTTTTGATGAAACGTAAATAATTTATACGCTGCTGTTGCAACTTCATCAGCCTATTACAAGCGGCCAATGTATGTTCGTTTCCCAGTATTACATGGGAAAAAAGGGGAAACGGGTCGTTTTCACCAAATTTACTAGACTAGTCGTAAAAGGAAAATTGGAAAATCACTTAATTGTTCATTTGTGTCTGTTTATAAGTCAGAGTCGCCCCGTCCGACTAGAGGTGGGTTGGGTTACATGTGCGCCATCTGTTACTGGTCAGGTTCATCACAAAGACCACTCCTCCCACTAGATCATTACAGTACTGTTTCTCAAACCAGTCCTCGGGGACCTGCAGACTGTCCACGTTTTGCTCCCTCCCAACTCCCAGATCTTTGTTTCAGCCAGTTTAAATCCGCAGTTTCTTATCCTGAAGCGAAATATGAGCGTTGGGGTCTATGGTTTGTGTAGTTATTGTGCTTCGCAGTTTTGCCGTACGGTATGAATATGAGTAAAATAGGTTGTTTGGTAGTAAATGAAAATGAACAATTTATCAAAGAAAATGAGGTAATTTAATTTGAACTACATTATTATAATTTCAGTGATTGGTAAAAACGTTTTGGCGAGACGTATTCGGTGTGGCTCGTTGGTCTAGGGGTATGATTCTCGCTTCGGGTGCGAGAGGTCCCGGGTTCAAATCCCGGACGAGCCCTGATTATGAACATGTCACTGTTGGGCCCGAAGGAAGCTCTAATGCAAAGCTTTGCTCTCACCTCTGTGTATGCTTTATGTCAGGAGTGGCCAGTCTTATCCGCAAAGGGCCGGTGTGTATGCAGGTTTTCGCTGCAACTCCCTAATTATATTACTAATTAGAGGACTGATTGGCTGAAGAGTCCTCACACCTGGGTTTGAACAGATGACCTACAGGTTATCCCAAAAAAACCTGCATACACACCGGCCCTTTGCGGATAAGATTGGCCACCGCTGCTTTATGTCATAGGACAGCAAAGTTGGATAAGCAAAGACTGAAGTTCACTGTACTTCTTACTTGTAGCTAATATGACAAAGGCGGCATAGTCTATGTTGTCTTTCATGTGTGAGTAGGCGCTGTGTAATGTTCTGTCATCTGGGGAGTACCGTGAGCTTCCTGCAATAGTGATGTTATATAATAGTGTATATAATATTGGCTTGGATCCATTTATATAGGTGATTAGGAGCTGGGTCAGAAGCACTGTGACGGCCGGGGTGAGGCATGTAGGCAAGGCCTAGGTGTAGAAAAGCAGATTTGCAGCTTAGCTGCGACCTAATTTGTTTGAAGTAGGCGAAGTCCCGTGAACAAACCCCGTCGGTCTTCAGAGAGATTCGCTTTTCAAGTCATCCCTACCAACACCTGTAGCATGAGCGACATGATTACAACCGTACTTGCAAAACTATGCAAGAACTGCTATTTTCATAATACACAACACATTGGTCCGTTCTCATAATATGAAACGAAGACCAAACGAATAACTGATAGCATTTTAAACACAAAGAAATACTCAGATTGGTACTGACTGCTGATTGTAATGTATATGGCATTCCCAAAAATAAATTTTGAGGTACGAAAAGAAAAGGTCACTTCTGCTATTAGAGTATGCCACAAGAGGGCGCAGGTCAATCAGCCAGTTTACTTGACCGTGAGTTATTTGACGATCTGGACTTGTCACATGGTTGCTATCAGTTGACTTTATGACGCCCTCGGCTCTGCCTGTCGCCTAATGGGTTCACCAGCAGTGTTCTTGGCCAAACTGGTGACTCCACATTTTAGTGCCTTATGTCATTGAGTGTGAATGAGACAGACCTGTAAAAAACTAGAGTACGGGTAGGGTTAGGGTTAGGGTTAGGGTACAGGCTGTTGGTCACACTTTCGATTGGCTGATTGTTCACTAAAATGGATGGAATTCCATACCCACACAAAATCCTCATACTGAAGTGACTTATAGGTTGTAGTCAATGAAATGGTCCACACATCTGTACTTTTCTGGTAATTTATTTTTCTTGTAAAATAACGTGTATGTACACAGCATTTTCTTTAAAAACTCTATACTTGTTAGATTGAAGGAAACATCTATGGCAAACGGCATATTAACATCTGTTTTTCCCTGGTAAGAACAAACGTAAAAAAACACCACATGTAACACACAGGAAAATACCATGAAAGACAACTGCATAGCACTGCTTGAGACAACTAATGAAATGTATATATGCATGTTATTCTACATAAAAGATGATCTATTAATAATAGCAACAACTGAGAATAATTTCCAGACAAATATGGCTTTTTCCCCACATTCCCCACTTGTCTTTCAACTGAATTGCTACTGCATCTAGAGCTTTATTTGCAGAGAGGCAATAAATCATCATAGATGCTTAAAATACGTCATATTAATAACTAAGGGCTGGGTAATCATTCAAAGGTTGATCAGCTGTCCTCCAGTCAACTGTGATCTGTGATTGAAGAACCAATAAAATTAACTTGTTTAAAGCATTAATTCTGAACCGGGTCCTCGAGGACCCCCAGGCGGCCTACATTTATGCTCCCTCCCAGCTCCCAGTAGGATGCAAAAATGTGACCATCTGGCAGTCCCCGAGACCTGGGTTCAGAAACACTGGTTTAAATCATTTGTGTTTCTTGTCTCGTTGCTCGACTGGCAAGGTTACTGATATGACCTTGACCTCCCCGGCTGATTGGCCAAGCATGGACATGGCTGTCACACCCTCTAATTTAACACCGTTGTCACCTCAGCCCTTGAGTACTGCCAAAGGCCACAAGCCACCC
Source organism: Cryptomyrus ogoouensis (assembly GCA_025773925.1). NCBI lineage: Eukaryota > Metazoa > Chordata > Actinopteri > Osteoglossiformes > Mormyridae > Cryptomyrus > Cryptomyrus ogoouensis. The sequence goes on along the minus strand of JAOYFF010000047.1, from coordinate 4,271,381 downwards.
AGATACTTGGAGCAGAGTGGCTCACTATAATGTCATGGATGAAATGGCAAAGGCAGCCGGGCAAGGAGGGAGGGATGACTGAAGATTGGCTCTCAGACTCTCCACTAAGGACCCCATTTGTAATATTTCACCAGTACACCTGATTCAACAGGAGATTCCTGAGGAGAGACTGGAGAACCTGGTTTATTACAAGAGAAGATTTTCATTTTAGGCGATTTAACCTATTTATTACTAGTTTTCCATTGCTAAGACATCATTATACTTTTTAAATAATGAGATCAAGATCCAAAGCCCATTGGGCAAGCATAGGGCTTAAGGCATTCCGCACAGTATGCCAGTCCGGTGCCAGGCATTCAGGCACAATCGTGCGCACGGTTTGGAAATCTGGGGTCACCAACTCACCTGAATGGTGTACCTGGGGAAGGAGACCCACACAACCATGTAAACTGTGCGTGACTCATGAGCCGTAAATGGGATTTCCCACTGAACCACCAGATCAGTGAAAATGTGACCAGTGTAGGAAGTTTCTAATCAGCTGGTTTAAATGTTTGCTGCTCAACAGTTACCTCTAGTGGCCAAGCATGGACATGATTAAAAAAAAAAAAGAGAGAGAGAAATGCAATGTGATAAAAGAATAAGGATGAAGGTTTGGCTTCAACATAAAAAGGGACAAAGTCAGGCCTGAACCCCCCCCCCAAAACACACATGGTACTCTCACAATGTTGACAGGAACATGTCCCTACCTTCCTTACTCAAATCTACACCCTTGTCGACGAACAAATATCGTGGAAGCGGTTTGGTAATTACAGCAAGGGTTATTCAGCAAGGATTATTCTAGGGGATACAAACAGTCAACAGCTTCATGCCCCAGTCACAAATTAACAACACTGCTGACAAACTGCATAAAATGAACTGCTTTAAATACAGCTGTTTTGCAATTACACTAAAGAACAATATTTTAATCAGAAATTACTGCTTTCTGTTAGTGCAAATTATACATTTCCAAATCAAAATTTCTGGCATAATTATTATAATAAAACAATAATTGCAAGAACAGTTGTTTGTGGAAAAAAAAACAACATAAAGATACAAAATTCTTAATTCTCTCTACAGCAAGTAAAGACGGATTCCTCCAAGGAGATGCAAGAACCCAAAACCTGCTTAAATCTTATGCTTGGGATCAGCAACCAGGCCTGGATTGAACCACAAATGACTGTCATCCATCCAGGTTCTTATTCATTTGGATCCATGCCAGGCAGATGCAGTGAACATGCATGGTCACCAGTCCCGCTCTGTTGCAGCCTGGTTCTGCATGGGCTGCACCTAGAGGCGGATTTCCTGCAGAGAGGCCGCTGCAATGCGACACACCAGGATACGCACCCAAATGCACCTCCGCTGAGGAATGCCATGCAGGTGAGGTGCTTTAAGGGCTAAATCAGGGCTTTCCCACTGAGAACAGAGTAAACAGAGTTAATAATATTTACATTTGATTCCACATGCCTTTCTCAGCGTTCACTAACACAATGTGTTAGACCGGAGAAAGAATTAACAATAAAAAATAATTAACAGTGCGTAGCTGTTGGAAAACTGACAACCCAAATACTTCCTTGTACATATTTTATGTTCCCAAATAGCCCTTAACAAGAAAAATAACAGGCCATAAAATATGTTGTTATAGATTTGATTCCTTAAAAAGTACACCAAGAGAATACCAGAACATCCGGTGCTGCCGTGTCATGGTAGGAATGTATCAAAATGACGACCACACTGGACCGGATCCAGGTCCTTTTAAAGTGTCCACCCAAAGCAGCACAGTAGTTCTCCAGCCTCTCTCATATATTTTCAGTAAACTGCATGTTATATATATTTTATCCTTTATAACAACCAAAGGAGCAACTCCTTCCACTCATCATCAAGCTGAGGTCTTCCCAGCTCTGAGAGTCAGGAAAGGCTACAACCAGACCATAACAACTTCCCAGGTCCTGCGTTTTTCATGGCTTTCGGGTGTCAAACGGGAATATCAGAGACCCAGACATTCCAGATGTCCGCCTGAGAGCCCACACGACCAAAAGGAACTTCCGGCAGGACCAACAAAACACGTCTTCACGCCTGGGGATGCTTAAGATGGTGTGCAAAGCTGGCCATTCCATTAATGAGGGGGGGGGGGTTGTCATCCAATGGAGAAAAAGAGGATGTTTTTGTTTTGCCTGGCATAGGGAATGGAGGGGGTCACAGAGCCCCATCACCTTTGGGGTGTGGGGGGGGCACCAGATTCATGTTCATGAGTTCCATTATGACCAGAGGCTCCACATCCCACCACATCCTGTATCTCACTTGAACTTCTAAAGAAGATCTGGAGATACCACTGGCCAGTGCAATCCGGCAAGCTGACAGTGCCCGGAAAGCACTAGATCATCATGACCGAGGATGGACTGTCCGTTACGACATTACGGCTACGGTGTGCCAAGTGCTTCTTGATTCATCACCACCATGCAGAAAAGGGAGAGAGAACCAGCCTGGATTCTACCACAATAACCAGACTAAAGGATTTAAGGCCACAAGAGATGCTTCATACCCGCAAAGGTCTCCAAAGTGCAGTTTTCAGTATCCCAGATAAACCATAGTTTCTCTTTCTAAGTAGTAGTAGTGTTTGAGCCCCACAGCATGGTAGAAAATTAATCTGTTAGTCTCGTTCCCAGACTGCTGTGTCACCGCTGCTGATGCCGAGCACCGGAGCCGTGTCAGTGGAAACGCTCTGAGCGGAACGAGTCCTCCACCGCGGGGTCAGCCAGCACCAGCTCCCCATCTTCCAGGAGGCCGAGGCCCTCCAGCACCAGGGGGTCCATCCGCAGGGGATCGTCCAGGCCGAAGGGGTCCCCCTCGAATCCAGGCATGCTGGACAGGGTGCAAGTGATTTCCTTGGATAGCGCTGGCGTTGAATTCCCTGTGTAGGTGGGAGAGAATGATGCGGGTCAATTATGTTAATAACTGTGTTTATGGGGTACATTGCTACATTTTGACAGCTCATGTTGAGCTTTGTGTTTGTGGGGCCTAGACGATGGATAGAAATAGACAGAAACTGGTGGATATTCCCCCCTTACATGGTTCTGCGAGTCTACTTCCTACAGGCTGAGTCCTTTTGATTTGGTGTTCATCTGCCGGCAGTGAGGGAAGAAACTGAAGCATCAAGCTTGACTGACCGCGAAATCAGTCCAAAGTGCTGTACCGGCCATCGTAGGTAAAAAGGAGACACAGAGAAATGTTCTAAAGCGGTGCTTGAAATGGGGGGAAAAGGTGGTACGGGGCAGATGATGAGAAGTACTGTAGGAAAGAAATGTTCCCTAATACCCTGAAGAGAACCGTGAACCGGGGCCGGTACTGCATACTGGTAAATACTGGTTGACATCAGGCACGGTTTCAAAGTGTGGTGTTCACAGTGACATGTGAGGGTGTTCTACAGAGAAATAATCATGATCACCAATGAACCCAAGAACGTCAAGCTAAGCTGAAGCTAAGAAGGTTCCATACATGCCAGACAAGAAATATACCAATATAACAGCCTAAATCCAAAGAGTGGAGGTGTCCCTTTAGAGAATCTTCAATCTCGATCTCACCACTCAGCAGTATATTGGGGTTTTTGTGGCTGCCTGTGCTGAAGTTCTGGCTCTGGTTCTGCTGGTTCAAGAGCTGATGGATAGTGGTGGAGTGAGAGTCCATTGGGCTGGCTTCATCCTTCCCTGTTTCAGAGCCACCGGCCTGGCTGAAGGACCGATCGCCCCCTGGGGTCTCCATGTAGAACCTCCTCAGCTAAGAACATGGGGAGTGAGAGGAAAGGTGTCCATTAAAAGCATATGGATGTAGAGGGAAGCCTGGGTAATCAGAGAATGCATACCACTGAATTATTTGTAAGGTTTTCTTTTATTTGGCCTATACCTTTATCCAAACAATGTAGGCCTACAACTGACAATGCAGGGTCAGACAGTCCCTGGAACAACTGGGGTGTTCCAGGGACACCCCAGTTGTTGGGCTCAAGGGCCCAACAATGAAATCAACAACCAGGGGATTTGACCTAGTGACCTTCTGATCACAGGCAGAGTGTCCTAACCTGCTACACCACAAACTACCCCCAATCATACCATGTGGTGATTTCTACTCCATTTGAGCTCCATAGATTAACTGCTAATATTCTCTGGGTTAGAACTAGAGGTATATCAGTTAACATATCGGTATCGGCAAGACATTAGCATCAGTCTGGTGTGTCAATCTCGGTCTTGATCTTTGGTATTACTATCTGATATTTAGACTTTAGTCAATATTCAAAGTAAGCAGCATACAGATATAATCACTAAAATAATGGATTTTATCACACTGGACAATCAGTCATTTTCTGTCACAGAGGATAAGGGATTTTGTCGGCTCATTCATCATTTAGAACCTTGTTACAGTCTCCCAAGTCGGCGCTACTGTGCTGATGTCTCCCTGCCTGCACTATATGATGTGGTCACTACACACATTCATGGGATGTTAAGTAACGTCACCAATGTCAGCTTCACTACAGATTTGTGGAGTTCAGATGTTAGCCAGATATCGGTAATGAGACTAAATCGGAGCACCGCTAGCTAAAACAGAAGAGGAGCAGTCATTTGAGTGCACTCCTTACTTGCTGAGACAGCTCCTGGCCCTGTCTGCCTGGAAGCTGGAGGTTCACAAAAGGTTCATCTAGCAGAGAGCTCAGCAATGAGGCCTCCTGTTGGAGAGAAGAGAAACATGAGAGAAGAGAAATGCTAGACAGAAACGTAGCTGATCAGGGAACTTGTGGGCTGCCCTTACGTTCTGAAGGTCCAAGTTGGCAGGCAGAGATTGACTGGCTGATGGAGTCAGGCTGGCTGGGAGGAGCTGCTCCATTGACGCCTGCGGATTTGGAACACTCAAACGTGGTCTCCCTGCGGGAGCCTGGCTGCAGTTCAGGCCCGGTTGTGATGCAGACTCAGGCGCCCTTCTCTGTGGGCTTAGCAGGTTCTGCGAGCTCTCCATATGCAGAGGCAAAGTCGCGGGAACCCTGTGCATGCCTGGTACCTGCCGCTGCTGTTCCAGGCCACGGTGCGGCACCTGAACTTGCAACTGGTTCTGTGATTGCTGCTGCTGTTGAAACTGCAGCCATTGTGGCTGCTGACTAGCGTTGTGTAGGCCAGGCAGCTGTGGGTACTGTTGGTGTTGCTGCTCTAGATGCTGCTGACCAGACTGGTGCAGCCCAGACTGCTGTAGATGCTGTTGCTGGTGGTGTTCCTGTTCCTGCTGCTGCTGCTGTATAATTTGGTGCTGCTGTTGGTCTTGCTGCAGATTTGTTTGTTTCTGGTATGGTAGCTGGTGTTTATGCTGCTGTTGCTGTTTCTGCAGCTGTGGCTGCTCTAGGTTCTGCTGCTGTAGGTGATGTTGCTGTTGGTGTTGGTGCTGCTGTAGATGATGCTGTTGTGGATGATGCTGCGGTTGGTGCTGTAGGTCAGACTGTTGCGGCTGCTGTAGATGCGTCATCATTGTACCTGGGTGGGCGGATTGCTGAGGACACAGGTGGGATTGCTGGACCTGACCGTAAGGATAGGATGGTAGCCTCTGATCCACTGGCAGCTTGCTTGTATCCAGAGCAACGCCCTACAAAGGCAAGGAGGTATGGTCTCTCAGTTCGAACACACAACAAGAAACACAACAACTGAGTATGTGGGCATAGATTAATTATAATTACAAACATGGGCTACCAGAATGTAATATACATTATGAAACATATCTTAGCAAGCAAAAGAAAATGTTTGTTTTCGCAAAACATCACTGCTAATAAATATCGAACATGTGTCAACAAGGATTACTTGGCGTTCTTCTTTAGTAGATCCCTAAATTCATTCTAAATAATGATACAAACATACAACTTTAAATATTATAAAGCACAATTTCTAAGCCAATCATGGTGCTCACGCTACCTGTGTTATTGATGACAATGTTGAGGACATGGTTGGGGAAAACTGCTTGGAGGGATGCCAACGAGATTCTGTGCCAACGGATAATTTGAGCGGGCTGAGCTGGTTTCGCCTCCGCGGTGATGTGGTGAGTGATGGCCCTTGCTGCCCCGCCAGAAGTGAAGAATAGGAGGAAGAGGAGGAACAAGATCCAGAACCACCTATCCCACTACTGAAGCTGGGGTTATTGGCCACTGATTGGAGGGATTTGCCACTGAGGGAGGAGTTACTGAGGGAGGAATGCAGAGACTGGTTGCTCAGAGAGGAAGGCAAAGATGGGGAGGAGCTTAGAGAGGACTGAAGAGAGGGGTTGCTAAGTGACGACTGCAAGGAGGTGGAGCTCAGGGAATCATGGGAGGAATGGCAGCTCAGAGATGACTGGATGTTGGGATGGCTCAATGAGGACTGAAGCATAGAGTTACTGAATGTTCCTTGTAGAGGCGTTGACAAACCTGTCAGAGAAAAACAGAAAGAGGAGAAAAAAGATGAACAGAAAGTAGTCTTGGCCAGCCAGCTTACTGACAGAATGTGGTAGTCATTTTAAAGGAGAGGCTAGCATACCAAACAAATTGAGTCAAAAGACATGATTGTTCTTAGATAAAGAACCATCCATGCTACAGGGAGGTTGTATTTATTGGGGTTGGGGGGGGCGTGGACACAGGTTGTTATGGAGAGGAAAAGAACAAACATTAACAGCAGATAGGATTTCAAACCAAAGTTATGGAAAACTACAAACATTTGTGGAAAGTTAAAGCAGAATCCCTGGAAGACAGGAGGGATTCCTGGAACGCTAAGTGTAGCCCGTCGCTGATTCACCACCATCTTCATCTCTCACATTACATCTTGTGTAAGAATGTGCGATTGTAAAAGCGCCGTTCTGCATGCCAGGATCACCAGGGGGCACCAGCACTCACCAGGCAGGCTGAAGGTGCCGCCTGCGGTGATGCCCAGCTGGGTGAGAGTGGCCGCCAAGTTGCCCGTGCTGCCGCCCCCACTAAGGGAGGCGTACCCCAGCTCGTCCTTTTGGGGGGGCATCAGGGAGGGGAGGTGTAGGTTGGTGAGGTCTGGCAGGGAACCTCCGGTGCTCAGGGTCGCCGGATTGAGGGGGGTGCCTGACTGCTGTGCCGGTGATGGTAGAATGCTGCGGGGGGGGGACAGAGGGAAAATAAGAGATGGAAAGGGAGACGGGATCACGTCAACAGCTCTGAACCAGCGCAATTTACATGCACAGGGAGAATTTATACTTTTTGTGCTAAGAATACGAAGGTCGTATGTAGCTGCAGTGCGAGTTAAGCGTGGGGTTACGTCGGGCTGAGAAGGGAGCAGAACTGCTGTCTCTAATCTTCTTGACGTAAACCTGACACCCTGTTCTGGTCCATTTCGTTCGGCTGGTTCCCCATGAAAGCATTTCATGGACTGAACTGGATACATTACACTGGCGATGGCGACAGGAACTTCAACTGGTCCAGAGCCTAACCCTCTCTACCAGAAAGTCCCACTGATTAATGCTACGTAATTAAACATTAAGCTTTAATTAAGGAACAAGGCATTACAAATCTGAGAAAAAGTTTGTGAACCCACACGGTATGACGATGATTTCCACCAGATGTCTGAATAATGCTTCCTATTTAACAAACACGCGGCATTTTATACTGTCAAATGTTTACTGAGGTCTTTTTAACAATCAAGGAAATTGATGGAAAAGCCATGAATCCTTAAGTTCCCAGACTGCTGTAGCTGATCACACCAGCACAGCAGTTTAGGAGGTATTTTGGCCCTTACTGTACAAAAAAAAAAACTGTTCATTCCATGTGATTCTTTAGTGGCTTGCTTGGGATCATGACAGTGTTTTAAGGGGACAGCCCTTAAAACACTGACTCGCCCATTCTAAGATTTCTTCTGCTGAGTCACACTATCGTTGAGCTACTCCTGCATTCGGGATCACTGTCATGTTGCATGACACGGCGATTCTTTTGCATTTTAGATCACATGCAGATATCCTGCCGCAGAATTTCCTAACGTTGCTCTCTCACTGACTGCAACTTAGGCCCTGAGGCAGCAAAGCAGGTCCACGGCACGATACTCCATCCGCCGCACTTCACAGCTGGGATGAGGTTTTACTGTTGCTGAGTACATTTAGCAAAAGGTCAAATGTCTCATCTGTCGCATCACACGGATCCAGTGGGGAGCATCCAAGTGGTAGCTAACTTGAGCTGGTCGGCAGGGAGTTTTTTGTCTGAAGACCAGGTGGTTTCCTCTCTGGCAACATCCCTTGAACACCACAGTTGCTCAATGTACTTATGGTAGATTTAAGAATAGAGATGTTAACAACTATAGAATTTACCTATAGGGGGCACCAGAGAGTATGGGTCACGTGTCACTTGAGGATTTTGCAGCACGCCCTGACACTCCTCTCTGTAGGAGACCCACCTCTATGCCCCTGTAATCAAACTGAATTAAGTAGCCCTGCTCTGTTAACTCTTGTACTATAAGCACCTATGGACCCTACACTCAATGTGCAAATAGGACTTGCTGGCATGAAAACAATAATAACCATTTATCTGGCATTGTTGTTTTCAGAAAATTAGCATTTTTGTGGCTGCTTACTTGATACCCGGGACTTCGCAGGATTTAGGTCGAGATGATGGTGCAGTTAACTGTAAACAAGTAAAACAGTAGATATTTTTCATGATGTAATGACATCTACACTTACAAATGAGTTGAATTAAACAATATCTGTTATCTTAACAATAAAACACTGAGCATCTCATTTAATTCACCAGCATTCCTGGGAGATGACATCTCATTTGCATATTGTGACTTGATTGGCTACAGATCCATACCCCTAACTTAACTGGCTCACCTTCTTGGCGTCCCAGGACTTGAGCAGGCTCTCCTCATCCAGAACATTCTCCTCAATGGGGGGCACCGGGTAGGGGAACACTGGTCCAAGAGGAGGGGAAACAACTTGGGTTGAAGGACAGGTAGGAGACTTATTGGCTAAAATCCCCCCTATGCAGTAACTATGGACCCCAAGGCATTGCTATGATAGGTATATAGAGACAGACTGGCCTTGCATACCTCAAAATAGAAAATGATTGAGAAATCACACACACACACACACACACACAAAGCCTGACATGCAGACTATATTCAGATGCCTCTTTGTTGGTTGCCCTAAAACACACGAGGTCACCAAGGCTGACATGGGTGGCCGGCACTCACTGCTTCGCCGGTTCCGATGGGTCAGGGCGTGTCCCGGGCTGGAATGGATCCCAGCATGCGGGTTCATGACACTGGTATGCAGGGCAGAGTCAGAGTTTGTCCTGCGACAGGGGCGCAAAAAAGGGTGCAATTTAGGCTAGGAATGGAAGACTGAGAGGTCACCGAAATGGGAAACAAACAGGAAAACGACAACCATGTTCCCCCACCATGTCACCCGGAAATTTCTCTCACCCCTCCCCCCATTTCTTGTCTTTCATCTCTTGCACATTTATCCATGCAGAATAATTACATTACTTCACCACCCCTCCCGTATTTATTAACTGTAAATACTGGAATGGAAATAGGACAATATAGGCTATTCCACTCCAAGCCTGGGACACGTCCAAACGGAATCCTCCAGCCGTCCGACTATCCACTGATCACTGAACGCGATAATCAATCGAATGCCTTCCATGATATTATCGCATGGGCTGAAATAGAGCTCCGCGTCGGAAACCAAACTAGCTCCCAACATCCCCACACCCTGCAGCAAAACCAGTTTCCTTGGCAACTCAAAGGAAGGAAGGGGGGGGGACCACAAACTGAATTATGCAGAGATGAAGGGTGATATTCTCTGTGGTCTAGGCAAGCCGGATGTTCCGTGAGAGGAATAAAGATGACTGCTCACGGCAAGCCTAAGACAACGACAGTATCGGGGGGGGAAGGAGGAGAGGAGCTGGTTTCACCTGTTGAGCGTGACGCCAGCCAGCGACTGGGATTTATCCGCCGGCGCATCGGGGGACCAGTGCCTTGGTGACCGACAGAGAGACGAAGGCGTTAATTTCCGAAACCTCCTCTAAGAACAAACTGATAAACGATGAGACGGAGCCCAAGGAGCGGAGGTAGTGAGGGAAAGGTAGGGGGGGGGCGAAGCTGAGGGAAGGGGAGGATGGGGGCGCCATGGGGACGAGCCCTCTAAGGGGACGCGGGGGCCAGAGCCGTCGCAGCCTTTCCAGCCGGTTGCTTAGCCCTCACGCTTCCTGAAAGCGCTTCTGTTCGTTTTGCCTCACTCTTAAGGGAATTACTGACTCGCAAACTCATGAAAATGTATGAATCTCTCGTATGGTTCATCTGACAAAACAGGGGATGGAGACGGATTAAATATTCAACTTCATCCATACTGCTACAAGAGGGGCTCTACAATCTCCGAAATGATTTCCCAAAAAAAAAAAAAAAAAAAATCTACTTTTCACTGATGCTCATCCATGAACAACTATTAGGGTTTACCCCCACTCAAGCCACGCATCTGCATGGGCGGGCCCCCGTATGCCACAAACAGGCACTACACTAGAGAGGGCAGGGGGCCCCAAAGTGACTGTATGAGTAGGGGCCACTGAAACGAAAACAAATCTGCCCCATCAACACAGGAAAATGCGCCATGCGCTTCATATATTTCATGACAAATGGTGGGGGCCAATGCCGCAAGTATGACTGCATCTGCGGCGTGTATCTGAGCGAGCACATCGGCCCCCGCATATTCTTGCCTACTGTCGCTGCAGCGCAGCCATGGTGATTTGTTGTTGATGTACTTCTTAAAAAGAAATTTTCAACCAAAGTCTTTTTAATTAGTCAAGAGGAAGCCCGTGGATATCTCAAAGAACGATGCGCGTATGAGAATGACACTGAAGCTCGAAATGTTAGTGAAACCTAATGGAACATGAGACCATTGGTCAAGCTGCAGTCTCTGTGGTTAAAGACCGACCAGACTCACACGGTCAGCGCCCCCCATTGCCAAGGCCAATATTCGGCACTCTGTAGTAGGCAGGGAAACATTTATTCTTTTTTGTCGATCCCAATCTGAAGAAAGTGAACCGGCGAGATCAAGACAACGGATGTCCCTTCATTCCAGACGTTAGCTGAGGGAGACATCGGAAAGATGGCGGGAAGGGAAAGTAGACGAGCGACGTCTGAGGGAGGAAAGAGGAGCGAGGTCCGACGACACAGCAGCACCCGGTTAGCGAGCCACCGAGCCAGAACAGCGGCTGTGTGGGCAAGAGGAAAAACACTCAAGAGAAGGAATACCCCCCCAGGGAAGATACCTTCTCCAGCTGAGGCTGGGGGCTGGCGGCAGGTAAGCGGAGCTGTATGTAGGGCAGTCCCGCTGAGAGCAGCTGGTTAAGGCATCACCGAAATCACACGTAGTGATAGACATGTCATCATAACAGTTCTTTGCACATCAGCGGCACGAATACAAACAGTAAACAAGCAGACCCACAGCAAAGGCTGTGGAAGGGCTACTTAGAATTTGACTCTTTGCAGAATATTTTGTATTAATGTTATTCAGATTATATTATTTGCCTAGACAAAAATTTTGTCTAGTTAAATTCGGTAATATTTCCACATCTTCTGAAACCGATGATTTTAGAGAAGACAAAACTCCGGGAAAATAACTGACTGATGCTTTTGTAGACCCACGTAAAAAACCCCATGGTGGAGCCCCCACATCAAAGGTAACTCCGCTTGAAGCCTTTCCCACGCAACTGTAGAGGGTTAGGATACTCGTCTCCTATAGGGGGCACCAGAGAGCACGGGTCGCCGGTCCCTCTGAACTCGCTCCACCAGGCCGTGGTGCCTCGTCTGTCGCGTGGAGTCCAGATCAGATATGAACTGGCCCTGGGCGAGAGCACATGGGAGAAACTGAGAGTTACGCTAAGGCACAACAATCATTCACTTTCCAAACAATGAGCATGCATTTAGTTACTTGAAATTACTGCCCCGTGGGAGCATCTACACACACTGTACCCTCCATGCTTATAATTTAATTCTGCAGCCCTAAAGGCAGCACTAAACTTAGCACACGATATCATACTAGACTTCAGTTTCTCTGCGGTCGCATTCTAGGAAAGACGGTCAGAGAGATCACTTGCACAGTTTGGCTCCAGCAACTTATTCTAGTTCAATTTACAGATTTTTTCAGGCCTTCTTCTAAACAAAAACCCTTCAGGGTACATCCAGCAGTAAAATGGCCGACGTCATCTGCCACGGCTCTGCGTCTCACCTGAAACTCTGGGTTGGACCTTCCGATCTGGTTGACGTTGGGCAGGGACCCTCCGTAACACGGACCCTGGTTCTGAGCCAGACGTTTCTTCTGTGCCTGAATCTGGCGAACAGAGGAAAGTGAAGATTAAACACAAAAATGGCTCTCAATCTAAAAAAGTGCAGGTTTGCCACTAGTTAGAACTAATCCTACAGCAATGTCGCTGATATGGAGAAATTGACACTATTCTTTCTAGAAAGGCTCCCAAATGTCCCAAGTGTTTGACATTTGATTTTTATTATTAAATTTCATTAAACTACATGATCTGCTGGCCACTTAACATGAACCACGTGTGAGTTAGAACAACCACTGTTTCAACTAAAGACAAAATAATATGATCCATCCATCCATCTGCTTCCCCCTAACCATTTATCCAGTGCAGGCTTGAGGTAGCTCAGGACCCCCACCCTGGAAGGGACAACATACAATCTCCACACCCGCAGAGAAGAATCGGGATTCAAAACCACCATGCTGGATGCGTGATGCCACAGAGCCGCCACCACAACAACAATAATAATAATATAATCCTAATTGTTTATAATGCAATATTTGTAAAAAAAATAAATTCACCATTTGCATCATGGCTAATTAACACACAAACAACGAGCACTGAGCTACCATTACCATGGCAACCATAGAATATTAGTTCACCAATGACATGTCACATCGCTCAGGTACATTGTACAACCCCTCCCCCCGTGATTTCATGAAATTATTGCCAAATACTTTTTGACCAATAATAAATGAGGAAGAGAATACGCGTAACATATTACGAAATAAGGCAGATGCCGAATCAAATCTTTAACACAGCGAGGTGCAGAAATTTAAGTAAAACTAACGTACATTTACAATTAAATGTAGTTAAGCAAGTGCTTGTCAGACCTGTACTGCTTTATATCAAAACAGATCTAAACCCTTTCAAAAAGGAAATTCGCGTTACGCAATTTTAGCAGAAAGTGCTAAAAATGCATATAGTCCAGTGTCACATGCAGGAAATGAATATTTAAATGCTGAAAGAAATATTACCGTCCAGACAAACAGTGCGTTTACGCTGAATAATGTATTTTCACTATTCATTTGGGTTTATTATTACGTTAACCACCAACGCAGTTCGTGAACTGGAAGCACTGGCACAGGCCATGGTTAACAGCTTCAGAGCCCTTTGTAAAGCAAGCTAAAGAAACTCCAGCTAACTGCAAAATCTTATTCGCGCTTTTTCGTCTAGGAGCACGTAGAGCTAAAATAAACGCAAACGTTGGCAGATTTCACAATCAGGCCTAAAATATTTACATAAACCATGAATGGTTTACCATTAAATGAAAATTATAAAACAAAACTTGATATATATATATATATATATATATACATTTTAAATCAAAATATAATTTTGGCCTGAGATTGTACATCCGGAATGAATCCAAAAAAGAAAAACAGATGCCGTTTATATTATATGTAATTTTGAGAGAACAATTCAGAAAAGCATTAGACTACTTTATTGAAGAGGAACCATGATGGCTTTGGTCATAATCAGCTATTCTTTGTATCTCTTATAAATGATCATTCTTGGGGGTTTTTAGCGTGGGGTTTTAGGAAAGCAGAAAGCGAGAAGTGAGATTAGTCAACGTATGCCTGCTGGGGACATAAATACGCAAAATGTTCAAAAATAAATCCTGAAATTCAATCTCCATCTTGTTCATTGTTCAAAAGAGTCGTTTTCTTGCATGGCACACGGAAACGTAATTTACTGTCTGCATCTCATGAGCTATAAAGCAGCTCCGTAAGCTCCATATGTGCTCCGACTAAAAATATTAGTATTTGATTTATTTAAAACAGTGTGTCTGGCCGTCGTACTCAGAGCAGTTTATCAGGTGTGAACTTCCAGCGTCCGTCAGGCGGGCGGGCGAGTCTGCGCGCTCCCTCCGCGCTCCATCCGCGTTCAGCATTAACTCATATGCGCCTTTTCCTTTCCCGTTCCCGTTGACACACTGATGCGGTTTTAGACGCTCCGTGGTCAGATGAAACGTTTGCTTTTGAATATTTCTTTACCGACTGCATTTCAATTTCGGCAAATATGGCATTTGTTTGAGCATTTGTAATGTAGGCTGCAACAGCAATGTATCTGCAAAGTAATTTCTAAATTCTGAATTTATCAATTATAAATTTGTACCTGGTGTTATGGGATCACTTTAAACACATTTTTTTTTTGCAATGATTGACTATGTTATGCATTACATAGACGTAAAGGCTAGCCATTGCCTGAGTCAGTAATTCACTCATGAAGAACTGACAAAGAACCAATATATTCTCGGTATGACTATTTTCTTGTTCCGAATTTCTTCCTCTAAGAGGGTGTTTTTATTTCGAAGAATTGCGCACAACTCGCTTCGTTTTAAGTGCCACTTTAACGCTCCTCCCTTTCGTGTCAATGGTGATAGTTCTGAAGTTTATAGGCATCATTATTCACTAAGACTGCTGCCGTTATTACTGTGTTCAGGGTTGCCAACTTTGGTCAGCTGGCTGGCGTGAGATTTTCAATTCAAGACAAGTCTGCACGCGCATTTACATGTAGGTCTATGTAACAGTTCTGTTACCATGTAAAAAGTCTGTAGGGATTGCAAACGACCCTCAGCAATTTTGATTTAGCTCATTTTAGTCTTATAATGGAATGACATGTTAATTTTGCAGTAAGATTCCTTGTGTGAGCCTCAGAGTATGAAAACGTGAGTGTCACGCCAGATGCGTGTGAGTTGGCAATCCTGCTGTGCTGATGTGAACAAGTTTTGATTGTGGGAGGAAAGACGGAGAAATTAATCCAAAAAGGCGGAGGATATGGAAACTGGGTGGGATTACAACTCACAACCCTCCCGCTAGGAGGCGACTGCGTCTTCCCATTCTCCATTCGGAAAAACATATCGATTACTATTCTTTACGCGCAGGGCGGCTTCGGCAATTACATTTCCGTATGAACAGGCAAATGCACTGTGACGGCATCTTACAAAACGGGAGCGAATCCGTCAAGCCGACGTAAACTGATCCTCGCTGAACAACAAGGCTGCAAATTATCTGGGATGAAACGGTGAGCGTGAAAATTAACAGGGTTAAGTTACGGCCACGCTGAAAATCAGAAGGCTACAATATCCTAATACATTCTAATATACAATATCATAATATACCATAATATGCAATATCTTAATAAATCCTAATATACAATATCCGCATGCATGCTAATGTATATTACGTAACGGGAGAGGGCGAGGTTTTTGTCTGACACATTCCATGTGTAAACGAAATGTGAATATTTTAAGAGTGTTACTAATAGCTCTAACCTGTACACAGAATTAAGGTGCTGAAAATCATCTGACATAACACAGCTGCTAATAAAACTTCAAAACAAATCCGTGCAGACCAGATGGACATTAAAACTAAATGCGCCGTTTATCAAGTTGTGTTCACGGATTGACAACTATTTACAGTCAGCGGAAATGTACTTTTCATGCACATAAAAAATCTCATCTGTTTCAGTGATAATAACAACGCTGCTAGCAGCCTGTTCCAAACACAAAATAATGTATAAGAAGCACCTCGATGAAAAATGTCACTAAGCGCTTTGTTTTAATATCGCCCGCGGATGAGACTGTGGCACTACAATAATATCTGTGCCACACCGGCTGCAGACGGCTCGTTATTCGGCTTGCAGAGTGACAGCACCCCAATCAATGTGCGCCCTGACTGCGGAACGGGGCACGCGCCTGTTGCGCCAGGCGGTTATGTGACTTTGCTAACTTTGCCTAAGTGGTTAGTTGGACACTTCATAAAGGCACCGGTCTCCTTTCTATTACAACTTCCTCGTCAGTATCAGACATCCCGGCCTTCCCTTTGACAGCTACCCAAGAGGCCTGTCCTTCTCTGGGTCCACGCACCCCGCCGCCTCCTCCGACCTCGACTTACCCGAGTTGATGTAATGTCCAGCATGACCTCCTGGAAGGCGGCCGTCTCTTCGGCCTGTCGCTGGTTATGCAGGGCGATCTTTTCGCTGAACTTTCGGGGGTTACAGGTCCCAGAAGCAGCACCCGGACTGGGTCCGGGTCTGCAGCCGCCCGTACCCATACCCGCCGCAGACATCTTTACTAGATTATGGAAGAGTTCGAAGGTGGAGCGTCTGCGGCGAAGGACGCGGAAGTGGACCTCTCCCTATGCAACCACTCTGGGATTTGTAGTCCTTTAGCTTTGGCAAAGGCTTAGAACGAGTCGGGTGACCATATCCCTTGGAACTACAAACTTTAACTTTGCTGGGTTTTTTTTTAAAGGGACAATAATAACACGGCGGTGTATTGGATGTATAGTTTGGTTTCCACTGATTGTTGCGTCATGTATTTTGTATTTTTAAATCCAAATACGAAAATACATTAATGTGAAGTTGGAATGTGTAACAGATTTACTGCATACATTTAATTTTTATAGGCCTAGCGGTATTCATACCTTTTAAGTTACCCATCGTGTATGTATTTATATGAAATAATCTTGTTTTATTAATCGATGCAGTGGTAAAAAGGATGGATCGGGGCATTTCTCGCATAAGCGTATTAATGCTAAATATGATTAGTATGCTGATCCTCACTATACATAAAATAGAAATGTGTCTCATTTCACAGTGCAGAAATCCAGCATTTTTATTGATTGGCGTGTAGAATACATAAATAAAACTATAATACATAATTGTTAATATTTCTTGAACTAAAGTTACAGTGGAATGACTGCACGAAAGAAAGACACCGTGCAAAAGTAACAGTCACTATTGACACATTAAGACACCATCTATCAATTTAAGACAGTTTAACCAGCAGACTCGTTAAATCGGTCTGCGGAATAGCTGCTGAAATCGCAATCGTTTGGTGTGGCTGCTGTACCCATATCAAACACTGGAGGGCGCCGCAGTCTCGCTTTTGGGGGATACTGACGCCTCCAAGTCATGTCTTCCATTTTACGACTCGTGTGTGCTATCTACGTGGGATCTAACACAGCTCCTCAAATTCATCTAGCACACCCCAACCCGTACCCACACAAGCTTAGCAAACATTTTAAGACGTTTCATTTGTAAGCACAACCAAGATATTCGCCTAGCATTTAATCACTGCGGTGTATTATTTTTTTGTCTTATAGCGCTGTCAGTGATTTGCACCGATAGGTGTGTAATTGGTTTGCATGGGCAAGCTATTCGTAGATGTGGTCATCGCAATAGACTTCATATAATGCTTTACACTCTTAATCTGCCTTTCTTTGCTCGTTTATTGAATGCGTACATTCGTACTATACTAAAGTTTGCTATTTAAAATGAAATCGCGCCTCTAGTGTTGTATTGAGGCTCACTTTAATTTTAAGCTTATGTAATGACAATTTTGGTGTTACGAATGATTGCGATGGGTAAGATTTTACTAATTTTTCTTGCGCTATTAATATGAATATCAGGGTTATGAATTACTTTTCGGTTACTTGACGATTTCCAGTTACTTGTTCATAGCTCTTGAGAAATATAATTAAACGCCGAATTAGCCTAAACAGAAAATCGGAAGTATACTTCCACAAATTATGAAATGAAGGCTCTAGCTGCCATTTAAAATGCATGTACAAGTATCTATGTTTGTTTGTTTATTCTTTTCGTTAACGTCATTAACATTTATAACAACCCCTTGGATTTTCTGTCATGCAAATTGAAGCGTGTGTAGCATTACATTATTGACTCAGTCAACCATAATGAAGAGCTCGGGCGGATCGAAAACTGGATTAAACGTTGGGAGCTGGGCTGGGAAACGCGGAGCCAAAGGGCGTGTCCAATGGGTGCCGGTCGTAGCCACAGGTTTCTATGAACCGTCAGTCATGTTTTCTTGCTAATTACACATCATGGATGAATCCAACTAGATGCCGAGATCTCTGTCAATTCAATAACAGTAATATTCCGTAAGGGACTTACGATAGTGTAAAACACAACATGCCAGTCCTGAATCATAAAATGTGTCACTCTTAGTCACTATTAATTATTTGTTTTTTTTTTATATAATGAACTGGAATATAAAACTAGATCCATATATTACAATACCATGTTGTTACAGTACGTGATGCAGGTGACAGGAAAAAGCTGTAGCCTTGGATGATAGGTCTAAGCAAAATAAGTTATGTGGGGAGTCATATAATGAGGAATAGCAATTACTCCTCCTTCTATTAAACACCAGGTTCCACCCCAGGGTTTTTATAAGCAATGAACTGGACAGACTGGCTTAAAATGTACTTAAAATGTAATAAACATTGTTTGCAGTAAATACTGAATGTGACTCATACATTGTGAACTGCAATCATGTATGTTTTCTCTCCATCCTTAGTGGCATCTGCCCATTTCTGCCCTCCTCCTTCGCCACCCTCCCAGCACCAAAGAAGCCGACACGACTGGATTTGGGGATCACACATTTATTGACCCTCATCAACTTTACAATAAAACCACCGACATCTTTAAATGTTAGCGAAATAAAAGAACGTAATCCGGTCAAACGTATTTACACATACGGATAACAGGCAGGTAAAAGCTTGCATTTTACACATGGAAACTCCACCCTCTTGGAAACGTGATTATGGGAACATCACTCTCAGATCTGCTTTAGCCAAGGAGGAAATTAAAATACATCGTAAACCAACAAAAAGCCCAAGACTTCATTTAATCTTTAAAATGTTTTATCAGTTCCTTTATACATCACAGAATACTTGAAATAGGGTAAAATATAGGAATACAGACTTTTAATCTTTAAAATGTTTTGTCAGTTCTTTTATACATCACAGAATATTTGAAATAGGGTAAAATATAGGAATACAGTGAGTCGGAATATGACCAGTATCTAGCTCCGCATATCAATCTTGGAAAAGCAGCCCTGCCCATTGGCCGTCGGCTGTGCTCCAGTCCCCAGATGCTAGAAAACAAAACGGCACACCACGGGAATAGACGTCTCTGCTAAAAACTGAGAAGAGCGACACTCTCACCCCATCCACAACTCTACGACTCACACCAAATGCTCCCCAGTGAACCCAGTCAGTGGAATGGTGACATTCTACATGAGGGAAATTTTACCAGAGCAGTGAACAGGTGGTCGCACGGATAATAGTATCTTTTTTCCATTTCTAGCATATCTGCCGAGCAAGTGTCTCTCACACACTCTAAATATATATATATATTTATATATATATATACACACGTATATATACATGCGTATATACATATATATACACACATATACATACACATATATAAATATATATTTTTCTTTTGAAAAACAGTCCAGTCTTTTCTGACGTGATCACTCCTCCCGCTTCTCAGAGGGTGCTGGTGTTGAGCTGCCATCCTCCGCTGGCTTTGTGGCCTCAGTGGCGCCCTCTTCTGCCTTGACAGGCTCGGCGCTTGGTTTCTCCTCCGCCTCAGCGGGGCCCTCCTCCACGGCGACCTCCTCAGCCTTGGGCTCTTCGGTTGGAGCGGCGGCCTCGCCTGGCGTCTCCTCCTTCTTCTCCTCGGCGGACTCTGGCTTCTCCTCCGCCGACGGGGAGGCAGCCTCCTCTTTGGCTCGCTTGGTCTTCTTCAGAGAGATCCCCTTGAACTTGAAGGAGTTCTTCAGAGAAAACTTCTTCTTCTTCTTCTTGGCCGTTTCCTTGGCGCCCTCGCCTTCCTGCTTGGCACCCTCGCCCTCAGCAGGGGGCGCTGGTTCTATGGCGTCGGCGGTCTCAGGCTCCTTTCCTGCCTCGGCTGAGCCATTGGCAGCAGCTGTGTCCCCGCTGGCTTTGGCGTCCCCGTTTGTCTTGACATGGCCATTCTCCTACAAGGGCAAGGGTGGCAAAAAATTAATACATGTAACTGATTAATAATGTAAAAAATATTAGTGACGTGATCCATTAATCATTTCAGCTGTCTGATATTATAGCTGCAGCTATGCTGTTGTTTTTAATCAAAACAAAATACTGAAATAGTGGTTAGGGCAAAAAATGGTCCAAATCGAAAAAAAACCCAATCCAGCCGCACATTTTTGGGAAAGCCACAGAAAATGTCAAAATTAGCCTACATTTGATCGAATTTTCAGGGTTTCACGTCTAATCGAAATCGATAGGAGGACTGCGCTCAGACAAAAAAAAAGTCTGTAGGCGACGCCTTGCAGTACCTCAGATGGACACCAGACGGCGCACTAGCGCAGTAAAACCATTATCGTACAAGACCTTTATCATCATCACCATCATCATCTTAGACAAAAGAATATACAAACACTCAATGAACCAGCCTGCGAATTTTATTTTTCCATTACTCAAGCTGGCCAGGTAAAAAAATTAAGTTTCATTATATCGACATCCCACTTCTACATTTCCATTGTTCGTCAATACGCACGAAGATGTAAAGACGTATTTCAAGACGTATCAAATGTTACATTATAATACAAACTAATATTTTATTTTATTTCAAACAGTAACAAACAGCAGCCACCGCTCAATTTAGTCTGCGAAACGCAGAGCGTGCGTATGATAATTTGGGGGGGGGGGTCTGCGCCGTTCCTACTTCACATGGCATTTGTCTGGCATCGTCGAAAACCTCTACTGTCTTACAGGTAGGCAGTCGTGTCATTTTTAGCCCGTTCAGACTATTAAGAAAGTTTTTAACCCTGGGCAAAGAGGAGACAGGTGCAATAGTGATTTACCGTAAGCAAGTCCAATAGACAGACGGTGGCGTCGAGACATACTATAGACTATACGCTAACCGATACATCAACTGGCAAATAACCCATCCATTGTGCAACAATTTAACAGACAATAAAAATATCCGTTATTGTTATTCAAAAACGTCCTCTCGGTTTTTTTTTTTTTTTTTTTTTAATTCATTCGACATTCACATCACTACTTTTCAGTGAAACCACCATCGGAATTCGACAGAAATTACGGTCTATTAAACTCCAGGCATATACCACCCGCTAATTTTTCTGAACAAATGTGGGCAGGGAATCACTTTTTTATCTCGGCACCAACAACCAGTTCACATCTGTTGCACAGAGAAACGGTTCCCTACCTGCCCATTGGTCTTGGCTGTAGCAGGATCAGCACCAGCAGCCTGTCCATCGACAGCTACTCCTCCCTTGGACGCCTGGGATCCCATTATATTCTTCTTTTCTTGCACAGATAAGAAAAAAAGAAGGGGGAAATCTCAGGTTTTTGAATAATCCAGCCAAAAGACGTATTTCGGGTCCAGCTGTTCAAATGAAAAAACGCATGTACGTCTCTTGTCGGAGCGCACAACCGAAAATACCCCCAACTTCTCACCAGCCCAACAATTTCCAATGTATGAGCGCTGAGCAGCGAGCGTCTGAGGATATTTGAACTGTGCTTGAGAAATAGCGAAAGCACCGCCCACTGGGCGTGGCAACTGACTCCAGCCAATGAAAAACGACTGGCTGGTAGGGGCTTCACAACCCCAACCTCGCCCACCCCCCCGCCCCCGCGCGGGCGACACCCCGAGGGACCAAACCGCACCCGCCGTCGGTGTTGTTCGAATAACGGAGAATGAGA
>JAOYFF010000047.1:4206889-4222497 GCA_025773925.1 Cryptomyrus ogoouensis | reverse complement strand
CACCCACCGATGAATGTGTCTCTGAGCAGCTTTTTAGAAAATGGCTACATGGTTATCGATAGCGTTTAGATTAACTCCGATTATTGTGTTTGAAACCCCCCCCCCCCCCCCCCCCCCCCCAAGTCTGATAGGAACATTGTGTTCAGAGACAACAGGACTACACTAATCAGGAGATAAATTAAGTGTTCAAAATATTCTGAGCCATTGTTATGCAGTTTCCTATTATGAAGGAAAACATGGAGGTGAATATGTCCTTTCGTCAGGTTCTCCGGAATGCATACCATTGGGCAGCCCATCGACCAATAGCACGCGGGAACGACCACATATTGTTATACGATTGGATTTAATCCAGTAGAACGGGATGCTGCTCCAGTTTCAGAGCAAGGGATCGATACGTATCCATTCCAAGGATGAAATTTAATTACAATCTACTGATTTCTGCAATTCGATTATATCAAACGCATCATTAAGATCAAGTCACATCTGCTATTAAAATGAACAAGGATGATGTTCGATTCAATGAAGGCCCCCTCCCCATACAAATGTGTGTTGCAGGCGTGTTCCTCGCGCTCCTGCTTTCCATAACCCCCTTTGAGGTTCTCCATACCTTAAGCCTTCAAAATACAGCTATTCCTCCCCCATCTCTCTCTCTCTCTCTCTCTCTAAATGGGTGGCATCCACAGCCTAAATCGTTGCTATGAGGATGCCATGGCAACCACGGTAGAGCTCTTCTCTTGCTCACGTATGTAATGAATGTAATGGATAATGGATCGAGCCGGTGTGGGGGGGTTGCATGTTGTGTGCAGTTAGTGAGGAGCGTCGGTGGACGGCAGAGGGCTGAGTGGGTCCGCCGATGGAGGTGGGTCAGTCCGGATCTGCCAGAAGGTTATTTTTGGAATCTATGCGGTTCCCAGCTCTGCGACACAAGCTCTACCATCACCTTAGCAACAAAGACATACACTCCTTCCCCTGTCACAGACATCATGGAGGCTGCGCTTCTAACCTGGCATGGTAGCATGCAGGCATGCCTTTTGCTGGGAGGGATGAGGGAATCCACAGCGCCCCGTTAGCGTCGGGAAGAGGCTGATCGTTCATATTTACCCTGACCCTAACCCTAACCCTAACCCTAACCCCCATCTATTGAGCTCCTCCCTCCCCAGCACCTTTCCCGGGCAGCAATATCCGACATCGGTGTGTGCCTAGGGGGTGCCAGAGGGTTCGGAGATGAAAACTGAGGAAAGGGAGCAGTGGGACAGAGAACTACATCTCCATGCTGTGATCCTCGGAGGAACATGGGGAGAACCGGGGGGGGCACAGGGACGTGGGGCGCTCGAGTTCGCCAGCCCATCGTGGGCCCGTCTTCTGAGCCGACGCTCCCAGCAACAACCTGAATTCACCCTGATGCCAGATCCCCACTCCCAGCTGGGGGGAGGGGGGGGGCGAGGGTGCCGCCCCCCCATCACAGCAGCTGTTGCACATTATCTGTAGAGTCAGACTACGCCTCCGAGGGCCCAGTTCACTAATGTTACCGTGTCACGGCCAGCGTGGGCGCCGCTGACGGTGTCACACCCTGCCGGGGCTCGCGGCGCTAGGCTAATTAGCAGATGTTGCTCCGGACATCAGAGCCGATGGGCTCCCCTGGGTTTTCTGGCATGCAGCTCAGAGAATATGCTGACACACAGGGGGGTGGGAGAAAATCTTAAGACTCAAAATGAGGAACAGACAGAATTCTAGGGCTATTGGTGTTATGGTGGCGGAGGGGATTGGGGTGGGGGGAGGTGGAATGCTTGAGGAATGAAAGAACGATGACACTTAAACTATGACAAATTACATCAGAAGCTTTATCGCTATCGCTAGTAACGGCCACATGAAAATGCCCCCGTGTCTGCAGGCGGAGCGCTGTGTGAAGCAGACACAACCTCGGTCACCCCCTGCATTCGCACATCACCTCCAGAGGTGGTGCAGGAATCTGACTTTAAAATCAGGATTCACAGCTGGTTTCGCCTCTGTACACTATAAAAACATATTTGAGCCATGAAAAAAATCACGTAGCGCAATACCTACTGGAAGAGCAGTCAAAGCTGTATGGATGGAGGGTTATCACAGTATTCAAACAGCGTGCTGTTTTTTATTTAAAAGTGAGGGGGCAGTTAAAGTTAATGATTGTGACCATAAACACGTTTGTATGCTCAAACTCTACATTATATAGATGGTATAATTCAGTCTACGTAACCACATAACGGTACCACCACAGATCATAATTTGAATATGCTGTTTATTGATATGATTTGAAAACGTTTTCGCAATTATGTGCTTAACTGGCAAAACCACAAAACGTGCTAAATTAAGTCGGTTTCCCCCTTTTCTGGGGAAAACCCGGCATGGTTCTCATCAGTACAGACGGGCCCAACGCAAAGCCAGAGACCAAACAGTCTTCTGTGGCAATTTTTGCAGGAAATGCCATTGTGGCTTAAACCTGCCCAAGCCCAGGAATCTTAATGTCCTACAAAACCGAAGTAACAAGACACCCTGCAAATAATCAGTTTTATATGGTGAGCCACTGTTTGCACTCTGTGGCTATATAACTATTACATTCCACTCAGCTCTGTGGTAGCTATAGTTAAGCTATGGCGAAATGTTGCGAGCGTTTTAGCCGTTAGCCTTTTAACCTTTTTAGGATTTAGCCTTTTAGCAATTACCTGGTAGCATTTAGCCTAGCCTATCAGCTTTGCTTTCATGTGTCTCCAGACAGCCGCGGAGTCTTCAGAGAACCTGCCTGACTGCTGACTGACTCTGACACCTACAGGGCCTATGCTGCTGATGGTCAGATCCGACCACACCTCTGCTCAAAGATGAACGGACCCTTCTGACATGATAGCTGCAGAGGATAACAGCAATGACATTGATCCATAGAGTTATATGCCCATTGCTTAAGGGCCTTTGCTTGGGACAAAGTTAGCATGTCAACTGTTCTATACTGTTAGGCCACACGCAGATTCCTCTGGCAGCTGTATGGGTAAACATGTGTTATATTCACTGTTCATTGGTACCCCAATCCTACTCCATTACATTCATTTTCCAAAGGTAAACATAAATCAGGTGTATTAAAAGCTCACAATGACATCCCTGTGCCTAAGTCCCCTCCCAGTTAAATCTACAAATCATGTTCTACAAGCCCCTGATTGGTCCTTTCCATCTTAAAGAGATGGCTTGCTAGAATCTTTGAAATAACCGTTTACTGATTGGTCAGCTTCATCCAAAACCAGGCTGGCTAAGGCATGGGGTGATATGTGGCTGTGGACTAGTGCACTGAAGATCCTGGTACCAGTGAAGCCAGGTCACTTTGGCGGCCTTCAACTTTAACCCTTGAGATGCATCAGTGTTTGGTTCTTGAGTTTGCATTTCCACAAGAAGAAGGTATAGGTGTGCAGATGTGTGAGGAGGGGTTTGTGTGTGTGTGTGTGGGGTGGGGGGGGGGGGTTGCAAGTGCGAGGGGGGGACCAGCACGAGATTGTCCTGCTAATAGACAGGCTTTATGTGACCCCCCCTGGGCTGTGCTCTCCAGCCCTGACAAACAGAACCCCGTTGGATTACCGTCAACTGCAATGCTGAAGATTGGGAGGCAACATTCCTGAACTTCCACAAAATTCCACAAGCTAAGGGATGCTGAAGTCTCAAGGGTGGGGCCACACACCAGGAAGCTCGGATGAGCCAAACGATGACAGATCGCTTAGTGGCAATTACGTAACTTCTGAGGAAACGGACGCTGAACACTGAGATCCTGTAAATCCAGTCATGGATGGGTTTTCCTTCCATATTTAAATATGTCCATCGTCTCTCGCACAAGATCACGAGTAGTCCTATGGTGGTTCCTTCTACAGAACTCAGTGTAGAAAGTGTGCTGGACATGAAGGTCGTGTTTGTGTGGTTAGCGAGTGGAGTACTGGTTAGCATTGTGAACTAAAGGTTCCTGTTTCTGGGTGTAATCTCAGGATCAGCATTGCCGTAGCCGCCCTGAGCGGGATCCTTAACGTGAGTCTCTTCGGTAAACCATCCGGCTGGATTAACGGATCAGAATCATCTCTATACAAGACGGGTGACTCACCGAGGCGCTAAAACCTCGGGGGTCCCTGAGGACACGGTTACACTTAATTCTCACTGCTGTGAGATCTCAAAATGAAAAAGTTTCGGCCTGAGGACTTTGTGACAGATTAGCTGAGTGTGCGCAGACGGAGACTGGTGAGCACACCCTCACAACTGGACCAAATAAGTAACCGCTGCAGTGTCTGCGATTTGAATTAATGAAGACTGATGATTCAATCACTACAAGACCTAGACACTTCTAAACCTAAGGTGTACTATGAATAATCCGGTCTCGTCCAGTTTTTTTTTTTCACACCATGCTAAATTGCAATTAATGATTCATCTTAGTGCACTTTTCCTATCATTTCTTCATCCTTCCATCCTCTAACCACTGGAATAGTCATGGTTATAATGGGACCTGGAGCCAATCCCAGGCAGCATAGAGCTCATGGGGGATAGTTTCCTTGTGATCGGAAGGTTGTTGGTTCCAGCCTCAGGATTGGCAGAATGGCCATTAACCCTCTGTTACTCCAAGGACCGTCTGACCCGGTTTTCTCAAAATAAAAAAGTTGTTTCAGATAAGAGCTACATAAGATAAATAAAAAGCGGAATTAAGATGCCAAACCACTGCAGGGCACATACACATCAGATCTATTAAATCAGACTGTATGCGCGAACTCCACCCGCGCACACACCCGATGAAAGATTCAAACCCACAACTCAGAAGGTAACACTGTTGCACACTGAGCCGCTCTTTTGCCCTCCAGCATCTCTTCTCCCTGCTAAATGTCTTTTGAACTAATGATCCACGTCCGTTTCTCCTCCCATGCGTGCATCTATCTATACACCTCCCTTTAGTTCCCTGCATTTCCTTCCTCCATTCTTCCTGCCTTCTTCCACCCTCGTTTTCCTCCCTCAGCCTATCAGAGGGTCTCGGAGTTGACAAAGCAAGGCTAAATTAAACATGGGCCGACGTGCGCTGAGGGGGACTCCCTCCGCGAGTCCGGCCCAGGGTCCTGTTCTTTTCCGGTCACGGACACACATCCCGGTAAATACGCCAGGGCCACCATCCCTGTGGACATCAACATGCCCCCCTCCTCACCCCCCCCCCCATGTAAACCCGCACCTCACTACTCCTGCAGATCAGCTGTTGAACATTGCTTAGAAATTGCCATGAACTTTGGACAAGTATGATTGAAGAACATCAAATCAATAGCATTTCTGCTGACTGTCAGGAAATGTCAGGAGAATTATGAGGAGGAAGTGACGTAAAAAGGAAACTAATAATTCTGAATTAGCATTAATAAAAACTTCTCTTTGTTCTGTAAATAGTTACTGCTGGGAAAACACCAGAAGGCTACGTGTGCAGCACGAATTCTGGGAAGTACATATAAAACACACACTCACACACACACACACACACAGGTTTGTAATTATATCTTTGTGGGGACTCTCCATTCATTTCTATTCTAACTCAAATCCCAACATGACGACCTTGACCCCTACCCAGCCCTAACCTTAACTGTAAGTAACCAAACAAAATATGAGACTTTCAGCATTTTTAGTTTTTTTGATTGCATTCATAGATCTTTGTGGGGACCTGAAAAATCCAGTGCCCACAACGTCAAAATATCTGGTGTGTATCACATTGTGGGGCACATTTGGTCCCCACAATGTAATATAAACATAATTCATACACTCACACACACACACACCCTACTCTCTTGTTTACTGTGTCTGTAATGACATCATAGGCCTTGTGTGTGTCACTTTACGCCACTGGGGAGGCGTGCAGCCATCTTCGTACACACACTCCCCCCAGTTTTCTATTCATATTTCTGCAGAGACTTTCCGTTTGACTCTGAACCAACAACCCAACCGGTGAATAGCTAGATGGATATCGATAAGAGACTAAAAAACCAACGCCCTTTGTTTTTCGTTAAGCTAGCTATGTTCATAAAGGCTGCCTTTTACCGCTCTGCAGGTTAGCTAAACGCGTCCCCACATGTGTGGAGATGGAGACGGACAAACCCAAACTCATTACGGTACAAACGCAGCTGAATAAATCCAGAGAATCCGGGGGGTTTAGCCTGGCGGGGGCTCAGTAAACAGACGCCAGGCAGCCCAGTTAGCTTAGCCAACATCTCCGTCTCTGAACTCACTTTTGGTTACTTAGCGCTGATCTTACAAAAGCAGCATGACTCAAATCCGCTCAGTCCTAGAGTTATTGCACTTTGGACCAGAAGTCCGGTTTCTTCAGAATGTGGCCCCACGTGAGTATGCATGTGAACAATCGTGGGTCTGACCCACCCAGAGCCTGCAGCCTGGGGTGGCAGGGGCGAGGGTGGGGCAGGGAGGGGGGGGTGGCTGGTGGTGAGGCGTTCCACGTGCTGTCACGCCGTTGCAGAGATAACAGCCCACTTGTTGTTTGTAAACGCCGGGACCTGAGGCATCCCAGCTATGGCTGCGTCTGCGCAGATAAAGCAGGTAAAGCGCAGATTCTGCACAGCTCACAACTGGAGGAATGTTTCTCCAAATGCATGGTTGTACGTGGTTCGTGGTATGCATTTAAACTATTCAAAAAATGCACGTCTGTCATAAACTAAATGAAAAACGACGGGGACAACCGCTGGATGAGCAATCTCAGATTCCCCGGAAGCAGGTATGGTGGTGATTAAGGACTTAAAGTCTGAAGTCCGGCAGATATCGATCAAAGTTTCTTCATCTCCTTCAGATATACGATGCGTGGGTCATACATCGAGGTGAAATACCAGTCTCTTTGGTCATGGCAGTGGAATGAAAGAAAGTAACAAATAAAATATAAATATTTATATAAACATGATATATTAAGACATCGACAAAAGATTGTTCAAATTTGGCATTGAATTAGATGAGCAAATAGATTTTAGTTTCAAAGTAATACTGCATTTATACTACTACACTATCCATCCATTGATCATAGCCCACATATGCAGCTCAGGGTCACAGTAAACCTGGAAACTACTATCCCAGAATGCACAGGGCATGAGGGCGGGGACACGAGGCCCATTTCAGCATGGGACTGGATTCAGCTCCCCCCACCTGCCCCCCAATGGCCCTTTTAAGCAGTTATGACAGGCAGTCAGTAGATGGAAGGATGGGTTGGTGTCATGCAGATCATGAAACACTGAGTGTGATCCTCATGAAAAATGATATGCTTTGTGCTGTGTTATGAGTTGTCATTGTGGAATGATACTCATAAAAAAAACAATGCAATGTTTGAGTATATGGCGTTACTGCAGTATGCTGCAGTATAGGCTGCTGCAGTATTTCACGCATGTTGATAAAGGGGCAGGAATTAGTTTGACTAATTCGAAAATCGAGTCCCCCATCTATGAATGGTCAACTGGGGAAGTCATCTTGGGCCTGGAGATGGCCTAGGTAAGAGGGATTGCATGTCAAGGGGGCCCTTTTCCACTGCCACCGAGAACCAAGCCGTACCTGAGCCATACTGCGCTGACATGGTCCTGCTTGCTAGCAGGGCTGAAAGCATGTATAAACCAAGCTGGTTGTGTTACCTGAATCAGGTCGAAATTCAGGAAGATACCGGTGTTATGAATATGAATATAGTTATATTCTATATATTTTTCATTATTAGTGGTATCGCACATTGTGTACCGGTGCATTTCCGATAACTCAGAACTTGAAAATTTCCAAACTCCTACTTGTACCATAGAACAGCTGAATGGAGTGAATTTGTAATGCAAATGTATGCGAGCGAATGCTAATTCCGCTGACGTTTGATGCTAACCTAACACAGCAATTCTCACAGACGTGCTAACAGATGTTAGCACATAATACATCATGATGTACACCGTGTGAACAGTAAATAAACGCCTTTCGGTTTTATGTTATAACTTTTTACTGTCGCTCTCCAAAACCGGCAACGCCTTTACCGAGCCAACACTCCTGTAGCGGAAAACCACAACGAGCTGGAACCGCACTGTAACTAGTCTCTCTTTGTAGTACGGCTCTGGTACGGTTCCTGTTTGGTAGTGGAAAAGCGCCATAAGTCCCAGGCCTGGGAATTTCTTGAGACGGGCCTGATGAGATCACGTCCTCCACTCAGTTAGCGGTGAGCACTTCCCTCTCATTCTCAAAGGTACCGTACATGTGGTGGATAAGCAGGATCCCCCACGATGCTGAGCGTGAGGGGCGTGACTCTGCCAAGAGATGGGAGCTTGGGCACGTAGCAGCACAGGTGCCCGGAACGGCTGAGCGGCGATGACAGCGCAACACTCCCGGGCAGCAGATGGGGGCGCCGTGCAGATAACATCGCTGGAACGTTACTAGAGGCGCCGTGATAAGGAAAGCGCACGGTGTGCCTGGGTTAACGCGGCTCGGACACGTGACGCAAGCGCCTGCACCGTCCGGTGAGCTCACCTTGGCGCCCAGCCTGGCCCCTGTCCCCTGGATCTGGCCTCGATTCTAATCGCCCCTCCGTTACTTGACCCATCTGGTCCCTGAAGTGCACAAACTGGTTCCCGGTTGGCTTTCCCCAGTTTATTCACACATCCAAAAGTGAGTCACGCCTGTAGGCCCCAGGCTGGAGGGGCGCGTCCGTGGGAAACGGCCCCGATGTCCGACTGACGCTGGGAATCCGGGCTGCTGTTTCCACCCCTTTGCCCCCCCCCCCCGCCCCCTGTCCCTACACTTCCACAGGAAACCCCACAGATGTTTGCTTCACCCCACCCCAAAAGCTTCCTGCCCACTGTGCAGGAAGTAGACCCCTGCTCCCCTGCTCGCCCTCCCCCGTCACACATGCCCACCCACAGCCCCACGGTGGACATGGCTCAGGGTGGGGGGGGGTTTGCCTTCCTGCACGCGACAGCTCTTTGAGCGGCTGTTTGTGGAATGCGAAGAGCCGCTCGTGCAAATTCCCGGGTTTGATAAGAGGCTGCTGGGTTGGGGGGGCGGGGGACAGATAGAAACTTAAAGGAATGCACCCCCTTATCTCTGAATCCTTGAAGATGCATTCTGAGGTTTCAGGGTCCCCTCGCTCCTGGGTCTGCAGGATGCCTCATCACTCTGTGACATCATGGGCTGTCGCCTTAGTGCTGATAGGAAAGTCTTTCGTCTCTGTATTATAATGCTCTTTTATCTGCTCTGTGCTTCAAAGCAGATATGTACAGACTTTGTTTTTTTTGTCATCATGTCGTCGTAAAGATCAGAGATGCTGAGGTTTGACATTGACGCTGACGGATTTACGGGCCGCTGTTCTCACCGGGCACAGCCGCCCCGTTTGCGAAAAGATAGACATAAATCTGACGGAAATATACGTAAGAAGGTCAAGCAAGAGCTGGCGCGAGTTGCATAAAGTGCTCATCTTTGTTGGTAAGTTCGTCGTTGATTTTCGAACCCGTGTCGCAGATGTGGGGGATGCACAGGCTCGCTGAGGACCGTAAGGACGTGTCCTGTGTTAAGCTGTAAACTGCCGTTCGCTCCAAGGTCTGCCTTGATCTTCTTGGGACAGACAGCTCCGCCCCCCCCATGCAGACACACTTTGGATAAGCAGTTCTCAGAAAATGGTTAAATGAATATTTGATACAATATGACATACAGAGGATATGAATCCTGAGGTAGTCTTGGACTGCGACCAAACTGCTCCTTGTTTCGGAGTGACTGTCTTTGTTTTGTTAGGATATATAACTGAAAGGATTCAAAAGATTTCAAAATATTTAGGTCTGGGAATCTCGTTCTGGCTTGCTCCAGCCCCCCACCCCCCAAAAGGAAACTTACCCCTGAGCCTGTAAAGCAGGACTACTGCAGATGCCACATGCCACAGGGATGCTGGTTATGGTTGGGTACCTGCAGTCATCCATGGCTTATCTTCAACAGCCACCAAGTCCAGGGGTTACGACACCCCCCCCCCCCATCACCCTCGTTACACAGGAATAGCTGATAAGACTTTGGGCTTTGTCAGAGTTGTGGGGGCAGTGCTGGTGGGCGATGAGGTGCCACCGTGTCACAGACGTCATGATGGCTCTGCAGAATGAGGTCTGGAGATGTGGTGGCAGGAGCGTCCCTTCGGTAGATCGCAGTTAATGGTTAATGCTCTGCTGTTGACCGAACCTCGATCAGCGTAAAGACACGCGGGCCACTCATGTGACATTTTTGCTGTTCCGGATGCCAAATTATGTTACAAATGGTTTTGTTGAAGCAAACAAACAGGGACACTTTTAGGAATGGGAATGTTTTTTGGAAATGATGTCTTGATAGCATCTGACCTGCCTGCTTGTATTCAAGCAAGTGGAGGCAGGATTTATCTGGGTGCGGCCAGCGTCGTCAGGACAGGATGCTGGTTGCAAAGCCTGAGCCGTGCAGCCAAGTACCCATGCAGTGAGGTGCCCATGCAGCCAAGAGGCCCAACACCCATTCAGTCTGGCATCCACACATCCCCACAGCCTCACACCCATGCAGCCATGCACCCACATACCCATGCAGCCAAGTGGCCTTGCAGCCATGCACCCACACACCTA
Organism: Cryptomyrus ogoouensis; assembly: GCA_025773925.1. Taxonomy (NCBI): domain Eukaryota; kingdom Metazoa; phylum Chordata; class Actinopteri; order Osteoglossiformes; family Mormyridae; genus Cryptomyrus; species Cryptomyrus ogoouensis. The sequence continues at coordinate 4,211,896 of JAOYFF010000047.1, read as the reverse complement.
TGCAGCCAAGTGGCCTCACACCCATGCAGCCACGCATCCACACAACCATGCAGCCCTGCTCTCATGCATCCGCGCTCCCACATCCTGAGACAAACTCACCTGAGGTTGGTCCCATTGTTACAGCGAATCATATGTTCATAAGGAAATGCCTGAACTGTAGGGATGTAGCTCAGCTCTGTCTCAGCTCTGCTTGAGTTGAGGAGCATTTAGTCTTGTAATCTTATGAAGTACTCAGGTAAATTCTGGAGAGGATCCTGCTGTAACTAGACTAGTCACTATCTAACTTCAGTCTGACATCTCGGCCCTGTAGGATGTGTTGTGAGCTCCTTGGGTTCCAAGCACAGCAAGTGTGTGGTTCAGTGGGTTGGGGCACTATGCTTGTGATCAGAAGGTTGCTAGTTCGGATCCCTGAGTCGGCAGAGTGATTTCACCATTGGGTACCCTGAGCAAGGCCCCTAACCCTCAGTTAATCCAGGAACTGTCTGGCCCTATTTTCTCAAAAGAATGTCTCAATAAATAAAATGGGTAAACATCCTTTGGTGCTCACAAATGACCATCACTGTGCGATTTGGAGCTCATATGTAATCTGCGCCTGGACCTTGGGCTTCATAAGTTCATCCAGCAGGTACCGGTGGTGGAGAGCGAGCCGTGAGTCACAGTGAGGCGAGCCAGAGCAGGCGGCGGCGGTGGGGGGGCCGTCGCAGATCTGCCGCGGCAGCATGTCCCACCCGTCTGCACACAGAGGAAGTGGGGGCACATTCCAGGCATTCCTGCACCGGAGTTCTGGAAGTTGTCCGCCGGGCTCCAGAGGCTTCCGAGCGACAGTTCACCAGATTGTAACACATGCTTTTTTTTTTTCAGGTCGTAGAACCATGTTGGTTTCACATCACGGATCTCAGATTACATATCTGGAGTGTGTGGTTTTGTAAGAGGACTTGCAGCATTTAAACATCAGGATTAATGTAATCGCTTTGTAACCTAATATAGTTTCATAAAGAGCTTGCGAGAAAAAAAGCACATTCTATTTCCTGCGTATTTTCTAAATAAATGCAAACAAACTGAGCCATTTTGGAGGACTGGCAAAAACCTTTTTGTCTGCTTTTACTATCTCTATTTTTCTAGGCCTTTCCTTCAGCAGAGCTGCTCCTGGGGTGAAGGGCATGCATTCAGGATGAGCCCCCCCCCCCACCCAGGTGGTGCTGTTAACACCACACAGACCTGCCCTGTCCCTGTGTCCCCAGCTGTGTGGCCGTTTGTCACCTAGGGATGTGACACATAAGGAAGGGCTGCTTTTCACCACACAGGAAGATGAGGATGTGAGCTTTTTCAGTGACCCTGCTCAGTTTTGGACATTGGCTGTGAGAAGAGGGATGAACCTAAACATCTAAGATCACAAAAGTTACAGAGTAAGACATAAAAGCTGTAATGTAACCCTATAGCCTCAGACTTGACCTTAACCAACCCGCCATCATAATAATGCCCAGACAGCGGCATCTCAAACACTTTACACTGGTAAAACACCACGATGCCCATTGCGCTGGTGTGGAGGCCACAGATGTCCCAGCTTTCCAGAACCTTCCTTTGCGGTGAGAAGAGTACAGGCCGTCTCTGACTTACAACCTATGCAACTCACGATGACTCGCACATATGACCAAAGTTTTTTTTAAAGGGTAACTTACACATACACTGTATGTGTACATAAGTTTGGGGCAACAGTACACCCAGCAGTGCCTCGCTACCTAGTGTGTGCTCAGTGCTGTATGATAGTTGCCGTGGGAAGTTACTGTCCCCTACAGCAGAGCGACCATCCCAGCCTCACACACATCTCCCAGTCTCATTCTCACACCTAAAAGGCTGTGCGATCATCCTATTCCAACATATGTCAATTTTGACATATAATCTGTCTGTTGAAACGGGGCCCAGTCGTAAGTCGGGGACAGTCTATATGACAAAAAGAACAAAAAAATGAGAGGCCTAACAGGGGAGACTAGGCCCGGCAACGGGCGGGGGTCAAGGGGGAAGATAACTGGTCAGCTGTGATGTCACTTCCTGCCCTGTTAAAGGGGTGCAGGCCAACATATTAGATTTTTTCGCCCTCCTCCCGGATCACGGTGCCCCTACATCCCCTCTGAGGGTCATCCCACCCCCTTTGGCCCCCCGAACAGGAAGTTCTGGGAAACCAAACAGGCTGTTTGTGGCCTCCACTATTGATTCAACACCTGCACCAACACCCAAGGATGCAGATGGTAGCCCACCAGCAACCCCTCCATAAAAGACAAAGAATGGCCTTGGTCTGCTTAACCTGGGCACAACTGTCACAAGGGAAATACTGTGGATATAATGTAGGTATATACTTCAACATCTTTTAAAACTCCAAACTACTGAATGGCAAAACATGCATTAGCCAGCTGTAGGGCTAAAAATGATGTGCAATGGAGTGCATTGACTGCAGCCTTGAAAATGGGCATTAGTCCATTACAGGGCACACGGCCACAAATATATCCAGCACCAGTTTCAGTTCACTAAAGCCACATGTATTTAGTTGTGGGAGGAAAGCAGCTTGGATGCAGGGAGTGGGTGCTCTCAGGGGGCAGTGTGTGCCTCTATGGGTTAAAACACTACGTCCATGATCGGAAGGTCGCTGGTTCAATTCCCAAGGATGGCAGAGTGATTTTGCCATTGGGTCCCTTGACGAGGCCCTTAGCTCCAACTGCTCCAGGGACTGGCTGACCCTGATTTCACAAAAAAAAATTATGTTGTTTTGAGTGTCTGACAAATAAATGAAATGTAAAACTCCACCAGTACTTGGCTGAGGACAATCACTACTGTAATGCGGCTCTGTATTATAAAACTGTACAGTCATATTCATGGCTAAGTTTGGGTTGGAAGGTCACATCACTGCAAACCCTTTATCAACCCAGAGCAGTAATTACCGAGCAGGACAGGCACCGACTGTATCGATTTATTGATTATATTGACTTAACAACAGTGGCTGGTGGAGTGATTTGGCCGGCAGAGATAGAAGTGGAATTTAATTAAACAGGGGAGACAGCACTGATGCTCCTGATGTTACTGTCTGGAGAGGAGAGCGGCAGTAATTCAGCCCTGGAGTGTTCAGACCCCCGGCCTGTAATGGCACCATGTAGCTCGGCCAAGCAGGTGCTCTGGTGCTGCCAAGGACATTTTAATTAGATTTAAAGACGTGTTAGGAACTTCACGAGTTGGGAGTGAGCCTGACGTTAAAGGGGCTCTGGGCTCAGCCTCTGATCTCCACGCAGAGTCCAAACAAACCAGTCTGGCTCCAATGTTTGGTCTCAGTGTTGAAGGGGCCAGGCTCTGTTCTCCACTTCCCAATCAGATTCTGTTCTCCAGTCAGATAGATTTCTGGCCATAAATCCCAGAATTCTTCATGGATTCTTCATGCCCTGGAAAACACCAGGTCTCCTGCTGCCCTGGAAAAGACCACAAGGCAATTGTACTGGTTTGTAAAAGTCACAACCTAGAGTACCAGTCAAAAGTCTAGTATTATCTTGTGAAGAAGAAAAGAGATGGAGTGGAGGAGTGCTGTGACAGATGACCTGGCCCCCTCAATCTCCCCGACCTAAACCCCACAGAGCTGGTTTGGGATGAACTGAATCAAAGCATTAGAACACAGTAGCCAACATGTGGCCTGAACTTGTGGAACCTCCTTCAGGACTGTTGGAGAAGCGTTCCAGGTGGCTACATCTGGAAGCTGATTAAAAGAGTGCCAAGAGTCTGCAATGCTGTCATCTAAGCCAAAGGGGGCTATATTGCCTCGAGGCCTTTTATTATGAGGTAAATAACATAGATAGATAGATTATTTATTAGGCACATGACTAAGGTAGGTGGAATATGGTTTAGGGACAGTATGTTAGATGCAGTACAATACATACATACTGTAGACCCCAGCTAAAATTAAGACAAATGCATTAAAAGCAGGTGTGTCCAGACGTTTGACTTGCACTGTACATGTAAAGAACCTAGACTGTGACCTTAAGAGGTCAATCATTTAGCATTTCCACTGTCTAGAATAGTGCTGGAATCTACTCACAATATCAAGGTTCAAAGCTCCTAGTTTCAGAAAGCCAAGTGGCCCATTTCTGGGCATCATTCCATCTTTTTCCCAGAGTGCTATGGGGCAGCAGGGGATGGCCTCAGCTCTGCTGAAGACCACAGAGCAACTGCAGCTGACTAGGACGCTCCTCTTAGCAACACAGGGAGTGTTTGTGTGTAACATCACATATCCGAAAGGAAACCCTTGCATTCCCGAGGTCCGCTCTAAGAAAACGCCTGAGACGACAAAGGGGAGAGTGGCAAACACAATGCATTCTCACGCACAAAAAGCTTTAAAGGAGTCACTGCCCAGCAACCAAATTATTCTCTGAGGAGCTCTATTCCACCATACTGGAATGGCCCCCATTTTTAATTTGGTACGGTCCAGACAAGCTGCCCTTCCACTGACCACAGAGGGCCTCTGTATCAGACAGGGCAGCTGTGCCGCTGGTGCGACGCTTCCGTCCTGGTCTCCCCGGCAGCTGTGCTCCAGATCTACACCTCCAGCTGGATCACGTCCACCCACAGCAGGTGGAGTCGCCCCGAATAGCAGCCAACCATCAGACTAGACACTCTGAGAAGGGAGGGGCTACAGAAGGAGAATATAAGGTCTGGTGTCTAGAATCCGCCTGGCAAGACTTTACTTTGGAAAGAATTTGGTTATTCATCGTTATGATTAATTGGTTGATTATTGGTTGATGGATTTATTATTTGGATATCCACTGACATGGTCCCAAAATATGCAATTAGGTGAATTGGTGTCTTTGAATTGTCCACAGTGTGTGACTGTGTGCCCTTGAGGGGGGGGGGGGGGGGGGGGGGGAAAAAACCAATTTGATTTTTTGTAATTTTTTTTAACCCCGTTTGTTTTTGTAAAAAGGGTGTTTTCCGCAACTTAAATAAAAAAAAAATAGATTCCTAATTTAGCGTTAA
>JAOYFF010000047.1:4187029-4202595 GCA_025773925.1 Cryptomyrus ogoouensis | reverse complement strand
ATCCATCCATCCATCCATCCATCCATCCACCTCATCACTCATCACAGGGTTTTCTGGTACAGGGCACAGAGGAAGATCATAGATTACCAGATAAAAGGCTGTGATGTGTTCCTTCCTGGACACTCTTTTGTGGTTAAAAACCGAGTAAAAGGTGCAGACTGGTCTCCATCGAAACTTGGTCTCGATCTTCACCCCCTTGCGTTTAATGAATGAGCAGCTGCATCGTCCCCAGAGCTCGTCCTCCCCCAGCAAACAGCCGCATGTGGGTTTAACCACCAATTCAAGCGTCACTTCAGGTGGCTTCAGCACATCTGAACACACTCAAGTTCTCGCCCGCCAAACACACCAATCGGTCCAGAAAAGGCCCTCATCCATTTTTGGGAGCACTTAATTAGATATTACCATTTTTAATCACCGGGGCCACGGTCTTAATTAAATTAGAAGCAATTATTCAACTCTCTGACGCTGGGGCCAGGCAGGTATGATAATGATACCGGCTTCAAAGGATTTAATTTGAAATCAATCTGTTATTAAAAGGACAGGTCTCAGACACTTGGAAACATTCTATGTTTTTAGTTTATTTTCCAGCCTTTAGATTAGGTATAAAAAAATAGCTCACTTTTCACAGCGTTATGTCTGAACAGAGGATATTCAGGAGATTTATTCAGAGGTAAGGAGCGAAAGCCCGCAGCCCACACAAACAGCACCCCGCCGGCTCAATCGTTCGTGGTCCCCTCACTTATTTTTGTCCCTCTGCTGTCACCGTAGCCCAAAGTTCTCGCCGGGAGCTAAGACAGCTCTTTTTCCAAAACATGGCCTCGTTTCCGCCATCTGTGCGACGACCCATCTTCTTCGTGGCCCAGGAAGTAAGAGATTTGGAAAGGAGTCGCGTATGTTGTTTTGAGTGTCCATAACCCCCCAGATATCCACCCAAACTGGCCCCCACCGCCGCCACCCCACCCCAAAGTGATCAGTATCCACAGAAGAAAACAAAGGACAACCTTCATATCACTTACTCTACCTCCAAACAATGGGAGCCATTTTCCTTGACAGGTGTTGGGCAGAAGGTCTGTAGGTGGAGTGGGGGGGGGGCGGTCACTTAATGGCCAGTGAAGGATTTATGGTCCAGCAAGCGTGGCAAAGTGGCCACAGCGGCTTAGAGTCCACAGCAATACATCTGCATCTTGCTGTGGGCTTCAGGCCGCCAAAACAAACAGTGACAATAGGGGAGGGTCTTGCAGGAAATAATGGGGTCCAGCTGCACTCATGGCACGCGGCTCGGGGGCTGGATTTATCGTGGAATATTTCAGGCACTTGGGTTCAGAACAAGCACAGTGCATGGACACATGGATGGCCTGCTTTGGGATTGTGTGAGAAGAACCTTCCTGGAAACTCATGAGCAAAGCAGGGAGTCGTGGTCATTGTCTAAGCTCAGGGTTTGGGATAGTTGGAAGCAGCACACTGGGATGCCTCTTGGTCATCATGCTTTTAAATCTCCTGTCTGCTAACAGCTAATAAATCCAGGAGCGGAGACAAGTGGCCTCTTCTGGTTAGGGCCGGGTGAAGCCGTTTAGCGGAAAGCTAAGCTAAAAGCCCAGTTCCTTAGCAACGATTTGGGTCGTTCTGTTATTTGCTAAGCAAATACTCCAGTTAAACGCCTGGCCGGAGGCCTGTGTCTCTTGCAGCTGTGTGACATGTTTGCGACGCCGATTTTCTCACAGTAGCGGGTGACGAGTGACAGACAGAGAGCTGTAAGTTATACGATGGTACTGGGCGACGCCCCAGGGGGTACTGATGCTCTCCAGGTCCATGATAAAAGCGCTCAAGGTCAAACAGCTAGAACTCGACAGCTCAGCCCGCTGGGAAGTGTTCACGCTGTCTGGCAAGTTAGAAACGCAGAACACTTAGGTAGCAAGAACGAGTGGAATGCAAATAATATTTACGACTAACATGGCTGTGTTTTAAGAATGAAGGTTAAATTATATATTTCCATTTTGACATAAATGTTGCCGACCCCCTTCCGCACATAATTGAAGGTGTCCTACTCTGTGGTTCCTTCAATCAAACATGATGCCGACCGCTTCCTTGCACGATTATCACGTCGGCAGCAGTGCTGGGATGATTGGGCTGACGTGGATGATAGAAGGATGACTCGGGGTCTTTCGTGTCCCCCCCAGGGGGAGGTGGGTCCTGATTGGGTCCTCTGCAGGTATACGACCCGACGTGACGAGTGACTGCACCTCCCTCCCTTGTGTATGACCAGAAATCCTCCCTGGACTTAAAGTGGCCACACTCCTCCATGGACTTCCTGTTCCTGTTATGACCTTTCAGTCATCTGACCCCCCTCCCCAGCTCATAGGGTGACACATGATAAGTGACTGACAAGTTCTATTCAGAACAGCATGCTTTAAAACAAGGCGGCTTCCCGGCATTTTAGGAGCGTTTTCCTCTGTAAAACACTGTGTAATTCTAACATAGATTACCTAACGCGGCTGCCAAGTCGATGTCGGGGTCCGGCTGATGATCTGCTACACCTGCCAGATAGTTTTCCAGCGAGAAGACCATAAAACATAAACGAAAACGACACTACGGCCAACACTGAAAAGTTATTTCCTGAAGCTTTGTAAAGAAGTGCATTAAGTAGCATTTTTTAAATACGTCTCCGCAAATATGCAAATCACAGATCATGTAGTAGCAACATGGATTTAAAATATGATCATTGCTTCATTATCGTATATTGAACTTTCAAAATTGAGAAGAAGGGGGAAGTGATAGTGAAAATGCTTTCTGTCACTGTGCATGCAGGCTGTCAGGAATGTGTAAAAGTACGCAGATAGTTTACAGCCAGTCAAATGGCAGATGATTACAATAATCTAATCAGGGGAGCATGAATGCCCCTCTACTTCGCGCGATATGCACCTCGTGGCATTCTAGCTTAGCCAACATGCTACACATTATCAACTCAACTGGCACGTTCTTGTATGACTCAGGCTATTGTGAAGGAGGCGTCTGCAATCCGAGCGCCGAGGTAAATGAATGGGCCGCAAACAGCGCGCCATTGTCAGAGTGTTCATAATTGAGAACCGTGCGCTGTGTTTACTAGCAGGAAACCCAGCGGAACAGTCACAAGCTGACCGTGTTTTCAAGGGGCCGTGAGGTTGTAAGAAGTTCACTGACAGTCACAGACATTATTTTGGGCCGAAGTGAACATTTAAACTGCTCTTTACCGCTTGTCCTCTTCATCACTGTATTCTGGTGTTTTTAATGCTTGGGAAAATCTCTAAATATGTCTTGGAGTGGTAAACATGGTATTTCTCAGAATGGTGAGCCCCCCTCCTTATGAAAGTGTTTCTGGGAAGATTTCACATATATTTTCGGGCCTAGCAGCAGGTCAAACCTCTTTATGTTTTTAAAGTTTTAAATCAAAGCTCTAAAGGGGTGTGAAGGAATGTGGTATCTGTGTGGTTTTTACTGGGATTGTATGGAATTATACACTCCGATAACTCGACAGAGCCTGACACTCAGAAAAGAATGTTGGTTTAAGCCTATGAATACGGATGGTTAGGATGACTAAACAAGAGCCGGTGCTGCCCAATCGAGCTGTTCCCCGAAGAAATTCACAAAATGATCTTGGTTGTCCTTCCAGGAATGATCTGTCAAACTATTTCCAGCTTAATTTGCGCCTTAAAAAAGTGATCTGTCACCTAGTGCCACCCGTCCCGTATAATACGGGATCGTCCTGCATTGGAAAATAAAATATTATTATAGTCATCGGACGAGTACATTTAGCTGATACGCCAATGAACCAGGAGCTACAGCAGTTAGCTTAGTAACAGAAGGAGTTTCAAAGAGTTAGGAAGCACAATGGAAGAGTAGGTGATGCAGTGGGTAGCACCAAGCCCTCACACCTCCAGTGCTGTAAACTCAACTTATATCCCTGTGCAATCGTGTGTCAAGTTTGCATTCTCTCCTTCTGTTTGTGAGTTTCCTCTGAATATTCCAATTTCGTGCTGCCATCCAAAAACACATGATTAGGTAAATTGCTGTCGTGAAAATGTCCTCGGCGTGCCATTGTGCGTGTGAGTCTAGCGTCCCCTTCGGAGTGTCCCCTGCCTCAAGCCCTGTGCTGCCCGAGACAGGCACCAGGCTCTCTGGGATCCAGTGCTGGATAAGCGGGTATGAAAGATGGATCGATGAAACAAAAATTGAACAATTAAGAATAGATCCCTAGCAGAAAAGAGCTAAAGCCTGTGCAATGACATGATGGAGAGGGCACGGTGTGGGAAACCAGCCGAGAACTCTTTTACTGGGGACATTAGTGGAGGAATGAATTCAGAGGTACCATTAAAAACAAAGATGGCATTGAGGAAGAGGTCTGTGCCACAAACATCGAGTAGTATGAGATGAAACCGGCTAAGAGACTCAGCAGGAAATGGGAAACGAACAACTTGGAACTCGAGTTGGTACGTGAGAATGGATGCCAGATATCAACACGAATATCGAAATTGTCAGAAAGAAGCCTCCTTAGGCCTGCGGCATGGCCAGAGCCATCAACCATTATGGGAACTTCAATGGGCATTCAGGTAGAAGCGATCGCAGCCGCCAGCCCTGCTGTTGTCTGCCGACACATGCTAGTCTTTCGCCCTGTTATCGGTGTTGCTGTGAGCTCGGGATGTTTTGGCTACGTCCCCGTGCTCCTGTTGAGACTACAGCACGCAGCCTTCAGTGGGCAATCAGCAGATGATGGTCCGCAGGCCGCTATCGTGCCCTGAGCTGGGGCTACGCAGCTCTTGTTGGATCCTGAGGAAACATGATCATATACTGCTGAGTTATTACCAGCTAAGCACCTCGCTTTGGTCGCAAAGTATTAACAGCCAGGGGTTCGAGCAATTGGGGTTAAGGGCCCAACACTGAAATTACTCAGTCGACCCTGGGTTTGGAGCCAGTAACCTTCTGATGACAGGCATGGTGCCATATTACAGAGCCACAGTCCACTCTTGGGGTTCCTTGTTCCAGAAGGAATCCCTAATGGCGAATAGCACCTGTACCAGCATGTGGAAGTCCAGGCAAAATATTCACACTCGTTCTCTGTGGGAAGCTTCATGGGGTAAAAATACTCATGTCAGCCCATCATGCTGTCTTTCTCCAGATTCTGCTAGACGGGATTTGTACAAACTGCCAGCCAGAATCCCAGCGTATTAGGATTTCATGCTTTCTGCAGCTAATTGGCTGATTCAGGGCCGACTCCCCAATTCTCCCCCCACAAGCAGGCTGATCCCCAGACATCCTGAGGCCTGCGTACTTTTGTGTGAGGATCAACGACCTCTGATTCCTTGTGGCAGTGTAGGCACTCGCGCTGCCGGATTACAGAGATAAAGGTCGCCATGGTGAAATCGGTGCGTGGAGGAGTCTGTCACGTTGCTGGCTTCCAGGGAGCCCTCGCGCTAGGGATTTCTGCACGTCTCAGCCTTCTGGAGGAGAGGTTCTCTGAGGAGGAACAGCTGCATTTCGATTGCTGACCTATTTACATCATGTGACGTGTCATACGCCTACATTGTGCACCAGAACAATACCTGTTTTTATGCACAATTTATATATATATAAATATAAATAACATAAATATAAACCTAGAAATAATTCAATTCTCAATATTTCTAATATTTAAACACAGATGTTTAATGTCTCAGTGGAAAAGGGTGCAGATATTGCATTGATGTTTGATAAATATTTCCCCAGTAATGACTGAGGCCTGAGGCAGAACATAGCCTCCCCCCACTCCCTTCTTGGACTTGGAACAGTCCCCCTTCTCAGCTCTGCAGGTTTGCGCCATTTTTTCATCTCCAGAGGTACAAGACCAACATGGGGTATTATTCTCATCTAAGTGGTCTGAAGGTCCATGAGTAGCTTTCCTCTGGCCTTTCAGTGAGCCCCCTTCTTATCTGATGCTGAATAGAGGGATTATGCCCTGTCTCTACGCTCCCCCTCAGTCCAGTCTCAGAAAATAACGGCCACGATTAGCCACTTGTTTGTTTTCGACGGTTGTTCTTTAAGCTTGGTCCCTGGCAAGCCCCCCCAGGCTCTACCCCAGCTGCAAGGGGTGGCCTGCTTATGGACCTCTATCCCAAATGAGAAACAGTGTTTCACAGTTCAACAGGTCACACAAGGATAAACAGATTAATATTATTCCGAGCTAACAGACTGGTTTCGACGTCTGTGCTCTGACATCTGTGTCGTTATCGCTTGGAGCGAGGCACTTGACCTGCTGGGTTCCACCTGGTGAAGCAGATAAAAGATGGCTCAGGTGCTGGTAATTAATTAGGCTCCGAACAGCAAAATGCAGGGGGTGCGGAGTGCCTAAGTGGGTTAGGCCTCCATGTCTGCGATTGGAAGGTTACTGGCTTGAATCCCGTCTGCAGCCGGACAGTAGCGTCGCTCTTGGCTCCTTGGCCGAGACCCTTAACCCAAATGCTCCAGAGGTGCCAGATGAATGGCAGACCCAGTACTTACAAGCTTTATTCCCACTTATACGTCTACATGTGTCTTTAAAAAGGAGAGCATGATGGGATATGTAAAAAGAAGCATCCCAATGTACCCGTGCCCACTGGGAAAATAAGTCATCATTTCATTTTGATAGGACCGTGTAAGATGTCGCAGGCTATTGGAGTCTTGAAGTAAAATGACCAAGCCCTTCAGTCACCTGTATGCAGCTTCCAAAAGAGCAGGATATATACCCAGAATTTTCCTCAGGTACAGACCCGGTACCCATTGCTTCATTCTAAAGATGAAATGGCCGCCCATGTCCTCGGCCCAGAGAAAGTCTTATAGGCCTATAAAGCAGTCACCAGTCACTGAAACCCGTCAGTACTTCTGTTAAATAGACCCATCTTCTTGCAGCCAATGGGTCACCAAGTGCCTGGTGACATAAACACCCGAAAGGCTGTATCCCAACGTGGTTCCTGGCCTTGGCCCTGATTGGCAAGAGCCTTTTGTTGTTTTGGAGTCCCACTGGCGGACACATGGAATCACAGTGAATGAAGTCTGGATCTCCGCCAAGGCACCAAGATTCACCCCCCCTCCCCCCAGAAAAGGAAGGAAGAGCCAGAAATATATGTTGGGAAGATTTTTGTATGTCACAAAACCAGCAAAAAAAACGTCGCAGCCCTTTGCGGTGAGTGAATGCATCAACAGATATAAAAGCAACAACAATGTCCACTTGCAGATGACAATAAGCCCATAATGTTACGGCAAGTGGAGCTTATATTCATATTTTTTTTTAATTATTTATCATACTGATAAGTATCAGTATCAGTTCTTTCACTGTCTGCCTGTATTTTACATGAGCAACAATCACTGGAGCAGGTCTTGGCTGTAAGCCCAGCTATAGTCTGAGTTCATAAACCCTCCAAACCTGCTCCTTGTCCCATGAATATGACTCTTTCAGATAAGCCAGTATCATATGACACTGACTCAAAACATGGGAAAAAAAATTAATCATGAGACCGTAGATGACTGTTTGGGTGCATAATTAAGTCTTACGCAGAATCCCATACAGCTGCAAAGGTTACAACCTCTGTCCCAAATTTAAAGACGCTGTCATACAAAAAAAAAGTGTTTTGGACTTCAGATTGGGTACTGTAATGTATGTAATATAATCCCTTTTTTTGACACATTGTCTTTGTTTATATATGACCATATACGGTATCTGAGCCTGAAAATTAATGAACTACAGAACAAGGATTTCAAGACCCTGGTGGGTGGGATTACCATGTGCATTCAATCAATGCCTGATTTAGACCAATAACAATCAATAAACTAGCAACCAATGGGAAGCAAGTAAGACTGGATGGTAAAAGACTGCACACTATTATCACGATAATTATGGATTTTAGATCCTCATTTCTCTCATCGCTACCTGGCATGACCCTCCATTTTCTGTAAGCATTTCACATCCTGTAACAGTAATCAGAGCATTCCAAGAGCCAGCCCTCCCCCCCCTCCATTCCCCTACCACAAAATACTGGCCTCCATTTCCTGTTTAAACACAACTGGCTAGTTCCTATAAACAGGCCGGACACTTCAAGTCCCTAGAACATAATCCGAACGACGCAGGTCCCTTTCTTCAGAGCGTTAACGTTAAGGTCGTCGTCATGCACTCCATCTATACGGACCTTGGAGCTTCCTCAAGCAGAACAGCAAACGGTGAGTCGTCCCACCGTAAATTCCCAAACAGGCTTTCAGGCCGTTAGCGAAGTGACAAGACCTTCACTCCAGAGACACAGAATTACTCCATTATTTTCTTTTCACGCCTTTGTTGGCTAATGAAGACCAACTGACCCCTCACAAAACTGAAATAGCCAGTGAGAAAGGCAAATAGACAGACAGAGCTCCGTTTAATCTGCTACCTGGGATGCTTGTTTACATCTAAGCAGAAGGTCCGAACATTGACATGCCAGATTGTTCATTTACACCATTATGTTCCTTTGTGCTGGTTCCCTCGTTTATGCCAACATTGTCATGGGTCATGTGACACAATTTTGCCATTCCGCTCCCTCCAGTGTGGCATGCAGACATTTTGCCACATGTTGGGACACCAGTCCACACCTGTAGCAGTTCTAAGGCTAGGAACAGAACCAAAGTTTACAATTCTCTACTACTTCTAGATCATTGAAATATTCAAGATTTCTCACCCCCCCAAACCATCCTCCAAACCAAAACTGTATCAGAATCCCAACCCAGAACCCAGCCCCAAAAAAACATGTCTGACTGCTTTCTGCCAAGTCCCTCGAGGAACTGCCAACGCAATACTCTCTATCAGCTCTCCAGACGCCGATCGCTATTGAGGGCTTCATCAGAAACCCCCCCCGGCTCCAGCGTAAGCCGACAGCAACACATATTTCTAAGCAGTAGATGGGTGGATACAGTACAGGGAGTAAGATAAGGACCTGAGGACTGTCACTGGCTACATTTTGCGTGGTGATGTCACCTCTGGGGAAGAAAAGCATCCAGTGGTATTTATTTGGACTCTAACCTGGGTTGGGGTCAGATCATTGGCTACGTAATGCACAGTTTTAGTGGGGTTGGGGGAGGTATTGACCAATTGTTTACAGAGGTTGTTTGTGTTGCATCTGCCCTGCTGATCCAATCGTTTGTGTGTGTGGATTAGGTTCAAATTACAATGTGGGGACCAAATGCCCCCCACAATGCAATAAAAACCTGTTTGACATTTTTCAGGTCCCCACAATGATCTGTGAATGCAATCAAAAAAGGAAAAATGCCAAGAATCTCGTATTTTGTTTGGTTTCTGCTGGGTAGGGGTTAAGGTCGTCATGTTGGGATTCGAGTTTTTCCCATAAAAATGAATGGAGAGTCCCCGCAAAGATATAATTACAGATCTGTGTGTGTGTGTGTGTGTGTGTATCTACTCCAGTTATTTTCCTAAATGAGACAGAGAGTTGCAGTGAGGTAAATGTTGAACTCACCACTTGAGTTCGCACTGCATTCCACACATAGCCATTCATAACCTAACTGACATGCACTCAAGTAAATTTCCTTCCCTTTTTAAATGTCTTGCCAGTTTGTACAATTTCCAGTATCCTTCAGTGTTGTCACTGCAAAACGAAAAGAGAGCAGAAGCACCGATTTATTTCACAAAGCTCGCCTGCGATGGGTTGTAATTTTTCCTTTTCTTAGGCAGAAAATGATCTTAGCTGGTCTATTAGTTTCTCTTGGATGACACAAATTTTTCTTAACAGTTAATATGGTACTTTCCAAATCATGCATCACAATTATCCAGATTTTAACAGCCCAATCTTAAGAAGAGACAACATGATTTGTTTTCAAAATTCCATTAGATCCTAGATATTTCAGCCTTGTTCTGAATCTAGAAATAGCATTAATTTTACATTCATTTACTTGCTTACATGTCTTTTGGCAGCTTACTGGCAAAAGCCATTATGCTGTATCGTTTCTGTAACAACTTTCTGTCGAAAATCCCAGAGATGAAGTGGTCAACCAGGGCCTTCTGCACCAATATGTTTACCACATGTTGTCCTGTACATGTCACATGACATCAGTGGCCAATCAGCAGCATGCGTCGGCAGGCACAGGGCTCATAATGAGCACACGCCACAGGGAGTCTCTCAGCACAGCTGATTGGTGTAGGATGCTCCATTGAATGTCTGGGCCAGCAGAACATGGGCTGCAGAAATGCGAAAACACATTTCCTGTGGAAACTGGAGAAGTGTGGAAAAAAGGAAGTGTTAATTATTCCTTTTACTGCTCCGCCATTCATACGTGGCTCTCGGTAAACCCTGGATCCTGCTCTGCCGATACACAGCCTTCAATGTCACTGATAACAAGATGAATTTTGCGGTCCTACTATACATAGATGCATTTACATTGATGAGTCTTCTGGATTCAGGCATCAGCTTCTTTTAGGGATTTTCGGGGGGGGGGGGGCGGGAGGATTTCACGAAGCTTGGCTTCTGAAGTCTCATTCAGGCGGTACAATGGAGCCCCCGTCCAGCTGAGCATGCTGGGAAAGTAGCCCCTAGCAACCATAATTTTAAACAGGCCATTAGCATGTCATTTCTGCTGAGAGGTCAGGACCATTTCCTCTATTTACCCTGAAACTGGCCCAAAAGAAGGGCCACTGTATTCCCCACTGCATGATCACGCTAACAAGTCTGAGTGTCAGTAAACATTTTTATTGCGGAGGTTTAAAACCAGCAGAACTGCCTTATTAGCGAGCGTCTGGGGGCTCACATGGGTGTCAGCATGTAATAATTTATCCTTCTCTCTTTCCTGACCAAGTCACCTCTCCTCCTTTCCGTCCCCCACCCTTGCACACACACACTCACTCTCACACACACCCGTGTCAACATTATTCTGAGTCTCCTTCAGTAGACCCAAATAAAACAACCGCGAAGGATAACCAAAACATGGACTCGATGGCCCTGACTGAAGGTCACCTAAGGTATGAGCGCAGGAGGATACCCAAAGGAAAATAAATACGGTAATAAATAGGTCCGGGAGGAAAGTGTGGGGAGGGACCCTCAAAGCAGAGGCGGGTCACAGCTTGAACCTCAAGGCTCACCTCATCACTCTGGGTTCCTGTAGCTGAGAACCTCACCTACACTGCAAAGCACTTCTATGTTTTCACATATGGAACCTAGTAAACCTTGATGCCCCTTTCGTCCATCCACTCCTCATTCCTTCATTCCCGTCTCACTCAGAAAAACAAGTGATGAAGCCTGGGCGGCGAGCTCCACCCCGGCCGTGTAATCCGAAGGGCGTCTGAGAGGAGCTTGATTATTTTTTCTGTCCTGTAGAATCCCCCCCTCCAGATAAAATCATCCCAGTGGATGAGGGTATTAGAGGCTCTGTAATCCCGTGTCAGAAAGGAGGGCATCCAGAAGCAGGATAGATGCCCCAACCTGTGTCTCAAGCTGCACTTGACACACAGGCTGAGAAAAGTGCCTATAGAAGAGGAAGATGAAAGATTCACAGCAGCATCTCGTCCCGCTTACCCTCTGCATTTTTACAGCTTCAGATGAAACATAACATTTTGGTAGACACTCACGGCAACTTTTTACAGAGTACTGACTCCAAAAGAGGGCACATTCATAGGGGACCTCTATATATATGATAATAATAAGATATTTCTGCAGGGAAGCAATTGAACCATAGTCTAGCAAGAAACTTTGAGAACAAGTTCTCATGAAGATGCATCCACATACACGCATGTCTGAAGCTCCGTCCAGAGCCTCTCACATCATCTTCACCCTCCTTCCTAATTTATGTCTTAAAAAGGGGGTGGAGCCAAGCGACCTTCTGCAAGGGACATATGCACCGCCCAGAAAAATCCAAACTAGTGGCAAATAGGCACATTTTTGGCAAACACATGTCACATTGTCCAAACGCTTTTAACAACTGAATTGCTGCACAGTGCCGGAAAATGATCTGTCTATGATTTAAATATGACATGCGCTAATCAAGAGGGTGGGGGGGATGTGGCCCCTTAAGACTTCCCTTAGAATGGGGGCAAGTGTGAGTCCCCCCTCCCTCCATGGAAAACCACAGTTTATTTCCCTGACTGTCCAAAGACCTGCAAATATTTATAGAGAAGTATTCCCATTGCAGGATGTGCATAAATGTTAAGGTACAATACCAGGCTGCAAACACCAGGAGACATACAGTGGAGCACAAGCGAAGCACTGCTCTGTTTGCCATCTGTACACATACAGGTACACTGCAATTGTTTCATTTTGATATATCCCATTTCCTCATTTTAAAATGTATACAAATACGCATTGGAGAGTGCAGAGTCAGCCATTTACCCAGAAACCCTGTAACAGCTTTCCAGGGAAAAGGGGTCTGACAGTTATGTGACAATTCTGCTGAGCTTGGTGACCTTTGGATGACAGGAACAGATGCAAAACCAGCTGAACCTCACACTGTCCCATATAACCAAATGATGTAGCATCTGACCCAGATGGGACTTGAACCCACAATCCCCAGCTCCGGAGGCTGATGCCTTATCCATTAGGCCACCGGGTCACTAAAGAACTGCATCTTAGATGACATTTAATGGGACTTCATGACGAACAGTGATGCTGATCATTTTTCTCAACTTGCTCTCTACATATATGTGGGGTTGAGGAAGCAGAGACAAGCTTCCTTATAAAAAAGGAATAAAAATTTGGCTGACTGCTGGTTTGGCACGTTCTGCTTTGTTTGTGAGACCTCTTTTTCCGAATACAGATCAATTTCCGTTTTTCTTCCCTGCAGGGGAACTGAACTAGGCGGTTTGCCTTGTTTTCAGCTCACACCCTGAATCATGAGCATACCGTTGTTCTTGGAGCACACCTCACAGACACACAGTCTCTGTTTAGCAGCTAGACTCATCTGAATCACCTGCACCCAATCTACACTACATATGCTAATATAGGCTAATCTACAACCTACATGCTAATATGTGCTAATCTATAGCCTACATGCTAATAAGGGCTAATCTACAGCCTACAGGCTAATAAGGGCTAATCTACAGCCTACAGGCTAATATGGGCTAATCTATAGCTATACTTGCTAATACGAGCTAATCTACAGCCTACATGCTAAAGAGTCGTTGTATAGCACACATGCTAACAAGCCAATATACAGCACATATGCCAATAAGCGCTAATTAATGGCGAACATGCAAAGCGCTGATCCACATCGCCTCCTTAGTATGGTTTCCTGTAAACTTGCAGTCGGATGCTAACTTAAGCCGAAGGTTCAGTAGAGACAATATTTATAGAAAATGTTAATTTCAGGAGTTTAACCTGATGAAAGGCACCCACAGCTCTCCGCAGCTCACTCACTTCAACTGGTAATGAGATCCGTTTGAAATGATAATGAAACTAATTGCGATGACACTTTAAAATAAAAAAAAAAAAAACAAAGTATCTCCATTTAATGTCTGTACAGGAAGACAAGAAACAACCAGGAAGATGGATGGATCATCACAACAACGAACAGTCCTGAGGATCCGAACAGAACATGCAGGAGGAATGAGGTCCACACGGCCAGCTCTGGGTGACATTGTCTTGATAGCACATCAATAAATAATAATAATAATAATAATAATAATGATGATGATGATGATGATGATAGTGTGGTGGGTCAGCAAGCTGATATGACAAATGGATGGATAGATATTAATATTAAATATACATAAAAACAAACAAAATACATATGAAAATGACGAATATGCATAAGAAGAAAATAGTCATCGCGATTACGAGACGGTTTGGGATAATATTAAAAGATTTCCGCTTTTTCTTTGTCATTTTTGTGCATTTCAGCAATAGTAAATGGGCCATTCTGATGAACAGCAGCAAGATTCTTGGGGATGGAGCTGGTGCTGAGTGCAGTGAACCGGGTTAGAGGATTAGACTCTTGGAGATGGAATCCTGAGTACGTTTTTTAACTTTCCAATGTATAGAGTGGAAAATTAGTTATGTTCCTAATCACTGTTTATTGCCTGTACCTTAAAAGATGTTGAATTCTCCAGTGAATGTGGGGCAGCAGTGGTGTGGCAGAGGGCGTTCGTAGAGGGAGAGGCAGGGGAAAGCTGAAGAGGCACAGTGACAGTGCCGCCCTTGGCCAGTGCAGCGAGATGATGGAGCAGCAGACCAACGGCGCGGAGACGGGTCGGCCCGGGTGACGTGTGGGACAAAGGCTGCTCAGATAAGTCCGGAGGAAGAGGGTGCAGGCAAGGTCAGCGCACATCCTGGAACGGCCCGGCACTAGACAGCGTGGGGAGGAAGACAGGCCCAGGGCTGGGAGTCCAGGACTGGGAGTCCGGGGGCTGGGGGGGGGGGGGGTTGAGGCTTGAGGCAGGATGGAGAGGGGGAGGGGAGGACGTGCGTTTCCCTACGTACGCGAACGCCTGAGCACCACAGGGGACGTGGAGGCCGAGTACCAACCTGCGAGTTATCCCTGCGAGACTCCCGCTAAATGTTTCATCACGGATCCGTTTAAGTGCTGATCCCGCCCGAGGTGCCGGTCTGTCTGTCTAACCCCGCATTGCCCCTCCCGGCGGAACACTCGAGTTTACGAGGAGGTGGATGACCCCTGACAGACAAGATGTTTTAATGAGGAAGTTCGGCACCATCGGTCATCACGATGTTACCGTCGTCGTAGCGCAGAGTTAAATTTCATAAATCTTTATTTGTAGGTTTTATTTTGTTTGGGAGGTGAGTGCATTTTGTATTTAATATAATAAACTAGAAGAGTGTCTCAGATAAGTGGTAAATTAGACTGTTTGGACAAATCCCAAAGCTGGCGGATAACTGCCTTCACTGAAATCGGAACCCAGCTCATGCGAGATAGTGGACAGATATAGGGTTTTAGGTAGCGCATTTTCAAGGCCATCCGGGCACGAGATGTAATAAATGAAGCCTGTGGAAATAGTAACCAAAGGCACCAAGCGATTATTTGACTTGTTACTCTGTTCTTCTTCATACCAGCTTGTGTAAACAGGGTCAGCTGGCCGCATCTCCCTGGGGAGACTCTGGGAGATCAGGAGGCGGGGCAGGAAATTGCAGGAACATGTCAGGGGATTTGGCAGGGGTCAGAGGTCATAGGTCACCACATGAGGGCAGCAGTGGCATGCATGATGATGGGGAAGATGTGGCCCGTCCCACCGGACGGTGGGGCCAATCACGTCACAGGGTTTGTTTGAATCCCACGAGGAGAAGAGGGAGTGTTTCCTCTAATGCTCACCGGATGGGGCAGGTTTGCTGTTTCCAGCAAGACGTGAGCTTCTCCGGCAGACGGGCGACGACGTCACGGCTGGCCGACCCGCCAGGCATGGGGGAGGCGGGGCCTGGTCGCTGTCCTCCGGATATTCCAGACCCGAAGGAGCATTCCTATTTTCAGCCCGACTGGGAAAAAAGACACGCTAAACTGCGTTTTCATTCGTGAGGACAAAATGGGGTCTCCGGTGTCACATGCTTCCCTGCTACACTGGGGGTGCTGGATACGGACCTGGCTTCTGTACTGACTGCCTTCCTTGGAGACGT
>JAOYFF010000047.1:4167489-4183885 GCA_025773925.1 Cryptomyrus ogoouensis | reverse complement strand
GCGGGGGTGGGGGGCAGGATGGAGGAGGTGAGGCACCGAAACTGGTCCAGCCCCCCCCCGGCAGGCACCAGGGGGGAGCTCTGCTCATTGTCATGCTTCATAGCATAAAACAACAAAAAAAATCATTTGGCAGTTTGTGTTAAACTAGAAACAACAAAGAATAAAGACCTATGGAAAAAAAGACAATATTTGTGTTTGTGTGCATAAAACCTTTGCTGTGAATGGACTGCTTCCTCCTTTAGACAAATTAGGCCCGATTAGACCCTAACAATATGCATGCAAAGAGTGTGAGATTACCGACCCTGACTAATGTTGGATATAAGAAGACCCTGAATACTTCCCTCAGTACTTGACCTGGTGAATGGAACATCCCAGATGACGTCGGGCCATCGCGGTGCGCTGGCTGGTGTAGTGCCGTCAGCGGGGGTGTCACGTGCTGGAGGGGTTAGCTGATGTTCCCGTATGGATGGCAGTCAAGCCCCCGTTAAGCCCCAGTGTGCAGGGATTTAGCTGGTCTCCACAGCGGTGACATCACCCCCCCGGGAGTGTTGGCAGCGACCTGATTGGCTCTGCTCATCGTTAGTTTAGCAGATCCCAAAGCCTGGTGTTCTATGATGGTCTTGGGCCCAGATTTGGGTCGGTGCGGCCCGTCACGCTTCTGGATATAAGCAGCAGCAGCGGTGATAATGAGAGCCGCACCTTGGCGTCTGCATTTATCAGGCGTGGTTTTCTCTCCATAGCAGGGCGAGAGCAGCCCGGAGGTCTTTTCTGAAAAGTGACTCTCCTCCTCGAAATGACCCCTTTCCACTCCCCTGGCCCCCCCCCCGCCTTGAAACATTTGTGCAAAACATGAAATATTCAAGGCCCCCACTTGTGCAGACGGTGGAGCTCCTGCCCACAGCCCGCTGGGAAGGAAAGGCTGTGTCATGCGCATAAAGCCGCCTCGTTTACCACCAGGTGGCGCCAGACTTATCACGGCCCACCCGACCCCTCCGATTCCTCCCCCACGACAGGCCGTCGGTTCATTACAGCCTCAGCGAGGCACACAGAGGCCCTGTCCTTGGAATAAAAGGGGAGGGCGGTTAAGGAGGGGAGGGGCATTGTCTCCCACCACCCGCCCACTGTTTGTCAGCTGTCTCCTCCTATGGGGGTCATTCTGGGGGACGGCCGGCACGCCCCCCCCCCCCACCCCCGGCTTCCTGAAGACTGGCTGTCCTTGATACGCCGTGACAGTCACTGTGGCCCCCTGCTCCTCAAGGTCCTTGAGCTCATCTCCCTGCCCCCACCATCATGGCCCCAATACCCCTCTCTTCCCCACCACCACGCCTCTGGTCACATCAATAATGCCCCCACCCCTATTCTGAGGGGGTGCTGACTTAGCAGGCTGATTTCACTTAGTCTTGGACGGGGGGCGCCCTAGCAGTGAAGTTTGCCTATAGCCCCACATGGGCTTTGAACAGTAGAGTACAGACGAGTCTTGATTATTAATGCATCTCACACAAGAACAGTCAGCCGACTCGTGAGTGCCTCTAGTGGCCAAACTGGGTGTTTTGCCGTTTGTGATAATGGCATGCACACGCCTGTTATGTTTTCCAGTCCGTCGCTCATCAGGCTTGAAGTCGTCGCTTCTCTCTGTGCATGATCCAGTTATTCAGCACTGATGCCCCGTCACGTCACCCTTTGTGCTGCCTGTCACATGTCCCGCCCCTTTTGGAAACATTACAGGTAAATGGCTTCGGGGACATATCAGTGCCATGTGACGGACTGCGGTTTGAATGTGGGGAGATGGCGGGTCGTGGCGATGGAAACCCGATCCCCCTCCCCTTTGTGATCTGGGGGAGATGGATCCAGATCAGGCTGAGAACCAGGGTCTTCAGATCTAGGAGCATCCTCCCCCCAGGAGAGAGAGAGAGAGAGAGAGAGGGGGAGAGGGAGAGAGGGAGAGGGTCTGTTTTCACATTCCCATCCTTCACAGCGATCAAAGTGGAGTCAGCATGAGCGTGCAGGGACCCTGGGGGGGGCACAGGGTGGGCACCGGGGTGACGGGTCTGCTGTAGATCCTGGCCGTGTCAGCCTGCACATCTCTGGCAACATACCAGGGAACCTGATAAACTGCCATCGTGCGACGAATCGCCAACACTGCAAATGAAACCTCTGAAAACAAACACACCACTGGCCGTTGGCGCGAGGCCAGCACTGGCTCAGCAGGTGGCACTGTAGTCCCACACCTCCGCCCTGTCTGTGTGTAGTCCACGTGTTTCCCCATGGTCTCTGGGGTCTCCTGCCAGCGCTCCAGTTTCTGCAGTCCAAAGACGGTTCTAAATTAGCATTCTAAGTTGCCTGTAGGGCGTGTGCCCAGTGATGGACTGGCATCCTACCCAAAGTGCACCCCAGCCCCGGGCAGCCGAGGATGGGCTCCAGGCTAAGTGCTGGGGAGATGGAACGAGCTCCAAGCGAAACATCTGCAGTCCCTGAAGTCCAAATTCAGCTTCAGAACGTACCTCCTGTGAATATATGTTCTCACGACCTCCATCCTTTGGCTTGCCAGTTGAGGCTCTTTCTTTGACATGGTGGAGAGCATACCTTGTCGCTCAAGGTGAAGAACTGGGTCAGAGAGACTCAATATTTATATCTTCAGGTCTCTAGCACCGCACATGACCAGCATGTCTAGAGACTCATGTCGATGTGTTTATATGGTCCCATCTCAGCCCTGGCTGCTCAGCATCACCCTAACTGTCCATGTAATAGACCCCAGGACAGCCCTAGCAGAGGACAGATAAAATCATTCACAGCTAAAATGAGACTTGATTCATAGGGACATCGTAACGATGTGTGAATGAATTATCTGCAGGACCGTCTCTGCTCTTATTAACTGGCTGCAGTGGAGTTATTCTGCTGTTACTCATGCTTATCTGGCTTGATTAACCTGGCGAGAAGCCTGCGTTTTCACTGCTCTCTGTTTTTTTTTTAGCCCTGAATGCTAAAGTACATTCGGCCCATAAATCCCCACGGCTTTGCTCGCATGTTGCACCAGAAAAGAAGCATCTAGTCAGCTGTCTTCTCATTAAAGTGCCGGGAGGTTGGACAGATATAAGGCCGAAAGCATCGCAGCCAAATTGAACACGGAATGCATTATCGAATGCGCACCTACCAGAGTCGCTAATTGCCTGCCAATCATCCAGTCTCTACGACTAGTAACTCCGGTGCAGACCAACGTTGATGCACAACAGCAGTGAGCAGAAAGCCAAGGCCTGGGATGGGGGGGGGGACGGCTGGTAATTAGTTTCCCCGCCGAATTCCTCCGAGGGTCCCTGGGCTGGTCAGGAACCAGGACCGAAAAGGGTGTGATGCTTGGCAGCCATGTGATATATTGTTATAACTGAGCATTTTTTGTACAATCGTTCTGATGGTGTTGGTAATGTGTGGCTAATTTAAGGACCATCTGAAGGCATGTGTTCCTGTGTGTCGGGGTGGACGCGATGGCTCATCATCATCGCAAGGCCCAGCTAAGTCACCAGCCACATGCCAGGACCTCATGAAGACTGTGGACCCTGGAGACTCATTGCTGTTCCATCCTGTCGTACCTGGTGGGGGTGCTTCTGTTTACTATTGCTTTTTTTATCTTTAGCAGATGTGTCTAACCCACATCATGACACGCCAGGAGCTGAGGGATTCACTCCGCCCCTGGCTTCTTCCTGCAGCTCATCATCGGCATTTGTACAGTCTGGGAGCCGTCTTGTCCCAGCCTATCTTATGTTTGAATGACAACCCTCACCGGCTGAGCAGTACACAAAGCGTCACGTTCACGCTCAGGGGATGGGGGGGGGGGCAGACAGAGGGAGCCCCATCCATATTACTCGACTCTGATTTTCATTTGATGCAAGTTCCATTCCTAAGATTGCATTTAATTTTAGCCTGAACGCTTAATTTCCCTAGACAAGAAGAAAACAAAGACCACCACCTCTGAGGTAAATAGTGCTATCAGATTATTTATATTTTTTTCTAGGCTCTATGCTATAGTTGAATATCATCAAAACATGGAAACTCTTTGTCGCGACACTGAGAGACCTGGGGACTCTCCACAATCGGGCAGGAAGACACGCTTTCACTACCCAATCAAATTCCGGCGGCAGAGAGGACGTGCCGGGATTTAATTGCAAATCATTCCTACACTGAAAAAGACCAAAGTCTTTGCTTGAGAGGTTGAAGATCTGGCAGGAGTCAAGTGTTGAGACTCCCACAAGTTCATTTCTCATGCGAATGCTGCCCCACTCAATGGGAAGCCGTGACTGGGGGCAAAAAGACACTGGTTGCTGCATGAATTCGGAGCACCTGTTAGAAGGCATCTCACATGCAACGAATGAAGGGTAATAAATTGAAAAAGCAGCATGCGATTCTCTGGTAGCACAAATAGGAGCCAAAAAATGTCAGTTGCTCTGGAGAGATCCGGCAAGCGTTTAATCTTTTTTTATATTAGCGGAGCTTCTATTTTTGCTTTCCAATAATGTGCTGGAATAAGGGACACTGTCACCTTCCCTCAAACATAAATAATTCGATGCGCCCGATTATTGCGCATCAGCTGTTGTCATGGTCACGGCCAAGACTCCCTAGAAGTTGCCGGGGCAACCATAGTGAAGCGTCATTTTGCTTCCAAGGGAACCCATCGCTAGAGTGGAAAAAAATGGATACATCAAATTACAAAATCGCCTCTGTGGCAGTTGGCGTGAAAGAACTCGACCATCTGCATGTCATAGCAAAATACAAGACCTCTGTTTCTATCTCCCAAAGACACTTACCCACATATTCATTCGTGTACCCGGGTACGACCACCCGATTGTCTCAAGTCGACAAGAGTAGACAACATACTAGTGTACGTCCTGCTATACGCAGCTTGACAAGATCCATTTTTCTCCTAAGTAAAGGATAAACCAACAATACTCAGCCACTGAGGAAGATATCAGCGACCAACAGATTGCCGCTTAAAGTCGGTACCCCTAAAAAGAGGAGTAAGGATTTTGTGTTCATTTTGTCACTGTGTCTTTACCGTCTCACTATTCCAGAGACATTTCACAGCAATCTCAGGACTGCCAGAAATCCGTTGCCAGCACAGAATGGGTGCTTCTCTGCCCCTCCGCTGCCTCATCCCAAATGTTATTATCTCTCACAAAGCTGGCATATTTCAGGACAAGTCGATTCAGCCGTCGGCTCCTATCTTCCCCCCACGGGGCAGATGAACAGATAGAGTGTTTGTTGTGGGGAGATGCACACAGGCAGGGACAGACCGCTAGACAGACCGCTAGACAGACCGCTGGACAGACCGCTAGACAGACCGCTAGACAGACCGCTAGCTCTGCTGTCCTGTTCACCAAGTCAGCGATTCTGTCCCCATTGACTCTGCCTTGACTCCCGATACTCTACTATCCTATATTTCGTATTTAATCACACAGCAGTAAGTTTTTCTACTCTACCCCCAATAATGTTGTAGGGGCAGATGGTGACCTTGTGACCCAGATTGCTGCCCGTATGATGGCTTGTGATGAAGCTGGTGGACGGCGAGGCCGACGGAGACCCAGCCTATCATCCGGGCATGCCCTCTAGCCCGGTGAGACGCCGACAGCAGCTGAACTTTGCGACCATCTGGAGTTAAAGTGCGCCGCTCCGTTGTGTGGGACAGGCCGAGGCTGACACATGGTATCCATAGCGATGTTGGCCAACTCTGCAGATGTACACTCAAGAGCTCACCTGGGCCTGAGAATTTATTTGTTCCGTACAATAAATCATTTTTATTATTAGACAAACCATGTCAGTGTACTTAAACTGTGGTTTCAGTCTGGGAAATAAAAGGAAATTGCAAACCCATATGCTGTATGTCCTCCTGTAACGTTTGGGATTCTGTTTCTCCGAACTGCCTTACACTTTAACCCCCTCCCCCGTTTTATTGCACTGGGTGGTTATGGGTAGGCGTTGCTCCATCTGGGTGACCTCAGGAACACCTCCGCCCCTCTCTGAGATCACCTCAGTTCATGCTCGGTCCTTGCTGACTGGGTGGATCCATACTGGAGGTCCAGGTGCAGAATTATGGTGCAGTGTGGCTTCTCCAAACAGCACCCAGTAGCCCTCAAAATGGGGAACATCTGACCCATTACTCCTATGTGGTGCTTTTGGTTTCTTCATCACAATGTTTTGCTTTTACTGGTTTCCATAGATCTGTATGCTATATCGTACTTCCTAATGCTTCTCTTGAGCCTTGTCTACCACTCTTGTAGTCAGGGGATCGACACATTATTCAGGTGTGGCTGAGCTCCTCGCTTGATCAGCGTTTCTTTGGGGACCTCCAGCTACATCCAGGGCTGCGGCTCCCCCAGCAAGTATGAATGCGAGGCATGATCTGTTACATAGGAGAGAAACATTTGCGGAGTATCTTTCTGTCTAATTACGAGTGGGTTGCCATGTAAATGAATTCCCACATGTCCCCGATGTCTTTGGTTTGTTTTAGTGGTTGGCACAGTGAGCACTGGCCCTGTTCTTAGTTGTGTACAGATAATCGAGTCCTAGAGGACGTCAGGGTCCGGCTTGGGGCTCCCGCCTTCGATGGCCACCCAACACTCATTGCAGCGTCATATTTTTCATTTAGCTGCTACATCTTCCACGGTGCTGATATGATACAAGATGCACCTTGTGTGGCTTCAACCCTGATGGGCGTGATGAGGTCCAGCTGGTAGGAGGGTCAGCAGGTCTTCAGAGAGGGGGATAGAGAAGCCCACCTGGAGTCTGGACCTCAAGGTGGTGGTGGGGAGGATGCAGCCATGGAAACTGACAGGTAGGACATGCAACTCAGAAATGCCAGTCCAGTGTGTTGAAAAAGGTCAGGAATTACACATCAAAGGAGGTGAAGAGGCCACACTACGGTGTAAACACCATTTACTGTGGACTACCCCACTGTCACACTGGCTGCACAGCAGGTAAGGGGGGGGGGGTCATCCACTGAGATGTCCAGATTTCATAAACATGGGCATGGACTGAGTTTCTGAGGGTGGAATCAAAAATAAAATGACACTGGGGAATAATCCAGGTTTTTGGGTGTCGTTCAGTCTCACACTAGCCTGATGAAGTAAACTTAAAATAAAGGACAGCAACACATAACTCAGTAAACAGATGAAACACATTTACTTCTTTCATAAGTTCAACTGAATAAATAAACCATTTACTCCAGGTTGCAGGTTGGACTGTGTGGGTTGAAATTCGAGAAACCGAATTTTCCGCTTTCACTTTCACCGAGAGAATAGTTTGGGGGGAGGTGTGTCGCTCAGGGGGTTCGGATGCGGCGGCTGTGAGCGCAAGGTTGTGGGTCCAAATCCCAGGGTGCGCAGCGTCTTTCCACCATTGGGCCCCTTAGTAAGGCCCTGATCCCCTGATTGCTCCAGAAATGCTTTCTCAGAAAGAAGTGTTTTGCATTGGATTAAAGCATGCGCTGCATTAATGCAATGTTTGGGTATCTGAATATGGAGATTGTGCTTAAGGTGGCCCAGCCCAAACTGAGGTGAGGAGCTGAAACTCCATATGGGGGGGGGGGGAGAGAAACTGCGTCTCCAGGTGTGGGGAGGAGACCTGGGCAGGCTGCAGCTTTACCTTCTGGGGCTCGGGGAAGGTGATATACACCCCCACCACAGGTTAGGAGCACAACAAAGAGCAACAGGCCGCGGGAGGTTCTGTCCCCTCATCTCCGAGACACGCGGGGCACCCCCCCCCCCCGCAGACCGCCTCCAATGACGGACTGCCGTGGGAGGGACGGCGTCCACGCCCACGCCCGCCGAGTGCGTAACCAGAGCCGGCCCGTCCTGCGGGTGGAGGTGGGCCGACGTAGCCGAGATACCTGAGAACGGCGGGGATGAGGCGTGAAGGTTCTGGCAGACGCTTTGTGTTTATGGCCTTCAGGGAGGTGCTTCCCTCTAGGGCTTGTTTAGCGATATAAGACCTATTCAATGGTCCTAAGTACTTCCTGGAGGAGGAATCACTGTGCTTTCTATTACTGTAGCTCTGTAGCTGTGTTTCCATGTGGACATTAGGTCCAAGCCCAAGACTCGAAAGGGGTCAGAGCCGGTTGACGTGTAAAAAATTGATGTCCGACTGCTGAATCCTTCTGGGAAAGACGGCCGAGAAAAAAAACAGATTATTCCTTGCAGAACAGAGGGCCGCCCAGGGCCGAGGGCTGGGCATCGCAAAGTAAGTGGGGGTTTTATTTCTGAAAACCAGGAAACCCTTCCAGAATTTCCACAATTGTGAGTCTGTCTTTGTGTTCTGATGCTTTTTCACCTGGAAGGATGGCTGAGGAGAAATGACAGTTTTTTTTTTTTTGGCCCCGAAAGCTGATCGCAAAAGCCAAGGAATGCTGGGATTGTTCATACTGAAAATGAGCTCCCAAGAACGCTCGAAGCGCTCTGCATCTCTATGGTTACTGGAATAAACGTGGAGGGGACTGGAAGACAGGAAGACACAGCACTTCAGAGGGGAGGGAGTCCCACCCCTCGCTCTCAATGTGGAGTCTATGGTCGATATGGTTCCTGGGTCCCATCGTTTGCTCGTCCGTCAAAAGCAGATCCGCCGTTATCCATCTCCAGCTCCACCGACAAGCACGCGTGTGAGATGTCGACATGCAGTGGGGGGTTCATCTGGGCATTGAGAAAAAAAACAACGAAAGCGACAGAGGAGTGTGTGTGTGGGGGAGGGAGGGGGCTGCTGGAGAGTGGGAGGTAGGTTATGCAGGGAGTGTCGCCATGGCGATATTTTTCTTCCTCTCCTACACGCTGTGAGCCCCCAGTTCGAGCTGTGGGAGTCAAAGTCAGAGCCTCTCCTTGTCTCCCCGTCAACTCCACTCCAGGCACATCAAAAGCAACCTTCTCCTGCACTAACCCCCCCGCACATACTACACTGAAAATGCATTAAAATGTATTTATGATTAGCATAACCGTGCACACACAGTCACACACCACAGCAAATTCTGCGGAAAGCACCTAGCAACCCTATATTCGGGGGGTGAAAAGTAGAAACCCCCTTGGGATATATATATATTGTTTTGCAGGTAAAAAATAATGGCTTCTTGTTCTTCTTTAAGGATGGAAATAAATAGTCATTGTTTCTGTGTTGCGCTCAGTGAGAGATCTGCGGTCCCAGGAAGAGCGGCTGTGGCCTGAGACGGGGCTCGCCAGGGTGACGTGGACGTCCGCTTTGTTATGTTTTACGTTCACAGGCGCGAGGGACAGGCGTGGAAATGGACCACGTTTCACCAGCTCCCGGCACCTCCCGAGCCTGTGGGACAATGTCGCCACCTGGTGGTCAGGCTCTGCGGCGGACGTGCCGAGACGGCCGGCGGGCAGACAAGGCTCATGCGCCCAATCCCCAGACTTTCTGCCTGCCAGACGAGGCCCATTGTTCAGAAATATTACCGTCTCCGCTCACTTCTCTGAGCCAGTTCATCATACTCTGACCAAAATGCATCTTCATGCATGGCGACCGACATGAAAGAAGAACAAACATTGAGAAGCAAACGTTTGTCTGTTTGATGGTTAACTTCAATTTCCTGGAGAACAGTACCAACCTGCAAAATATATATCTATATGGTATATGACCTTCAGTATTGCAATTTAATCCCTCGTTTTACTTTTAATGGGCTTGTAAAGTGGGTTTCAGCAAGAAAGATTTTATAAAACACATAATTAAATTAATCCTTAAGCACACTCCTTAACATCCATAGACATGCATTCCTTACATATATCCATACTTCCGTCTTCCATACTGCTTACTGAGAATACGGTCACTTTAAGCCTTTGTCAGAAAGCAAAGAGCAGTGTTTCCCAACGCGATCCTCGGGGACGCCCGGACAGTCTGCGTTTTTGTAGACCACCTATGCAAACCACAGTCCCCGAGGTCTGAGTCCTGCTGATTTTCTAACCTTCCTTTACCTGTGGGTCAGGTGTGAAGCCTCTGACCAATCAGAATCTGTAATTATTAAACTAACTCCCTTGGAGAAGTGAAAACAAGGCCTGAATTTGGAATCGAGGGCCAGATTTGAAGAGCCCTGTTGTAGATTACTTGGCAGGGAGCCCAGAGGGAGCAAAAATGGGTTGGGAAACATACTGGACAGGAGAACCTGGAGAAAGTGCACACTCCACATGCACCATGAACCTATAACCCTGAAGGCGTGAAGCTACAGGCAGAAAACTGATGATTATTTCAGTCCCTCCACAACGCAGGTAAGATGGGGGCCCTGGGCATTAGCCCAGGCTGCCTACAGCTAGGCCTGACCCTGGCTAGGCCTTCCCTTGAAAACATTGTTTATATAATATATTTATGAGCTAAAATGAACCACCGTGGCTGATCAGAGTCAGCCGAGCGTAAAGGAGGCCGTCTGGAGAGAGGACGTGATTGGCTGTGTCGTTACCGTCAAGGCCTGGAGCGGCGGAGCTGAAACGGGGAGAATCATGGACAGAGTGGCCAGACGAGGCCCTGGGGATGTCTGAGATGTGGTTTTAATGGCGGCCATCATTAGGGGCGTGCTGCAACACGCTGTGGAAGCGGCCATAGCCTGGCGTACAGAGCCAGCAGTGCTGCAGAGGGATGATTTATCTGGACTGGAAATATGTAAACAAGGTGTGTAAGCGCCAGGTAAAACGCAGTTAACAGCAAACCCTGCACCTGTACTCACATGTGAGTATTTCCATTTAAAATATGAAATAGTATAAAAGAGCATTTTCTGCAAGGAAGTATTGATTTCTCTGTATTGAATGAGTACTGTTATTAACACTGAATCAGGCCGTAATGGTTAGATTGACCCCCCTGGCTACGTCTGGCACAACTTCAGCCCCCCCCCCCTTCCAAATAGCACCCAATCTCTCCCACACACCTGCACCTAAAGGTTTCATTTTTCTGGCAGGAAAATGGAGTATGGATGGAAGGTGATGTTTATTGTGTTGGAATTCATTATGAGAAATTGCCAAGGGGGGGGGCGGGTTGGGGGAGGCCTGCTTCAGGAACTGTTCCGGACCAAGCCTGTAAATATCAAGGGAAATGCTGTCCAGATCAAGTGCTGTATGGTCTTTCCCAAATCTGCCCAATAAATATCGGATTTAGGCTCAGGCCTGACTTACTCAGTTTATCTTAAAAGTAATTAAAAGAAACATACTGACTCATGATCTAGCTCTTCCTCTCTCTGGAAAGCATGGGAACTCATTTCTGGCCCCAGCTGAATCGTCGCCATGAGCATCAAAGATGTTTATGCAACAATTTCCTTTGTGAACATCTTACATTTCAGTGTTTACAGTCATCTGAGGAATGTGCTGCCTTCTCGTGGGACCTGGGTCTCTAAGTGAATGTTTGTGGCTATAAAATGTTTCTTACACTCCCGTCTGCATTTATTTTAAAACATGCTACTTGAATCTCTTATGTCGCTCTCTTCTCGTTTTCAGGCCAAGAAGAAGAAGACCATTACTTCTCCAGAAGCACCATTCAAGCTAGTCCAAACCTGCAAGAATGGCTATCAGGATTTTGAAAGCAGATTGACAGACCAGCAGAAACGTGTGGTGTCCAGCAGGGTCCGAGGTGCTCCTCAAAGAGGGTCATCTCCCGGGGTACAAGCTTTCAGGATGCCAACTGCACAGCTTGAAATTCATCTTGAAGTGAAACAAAACTTCTTAAGTCTGTAACCGAATACATATTAAACCTCAGAAAAAACCAGGCCAACTGAGATAAAACAGAAGACCAAACATTTTTGTTGACCTTGATGGTAGGAGAGCGTTGTGCCAGTGGATCTGCAGGACTCTCGACAGGATCAGGCTGTCAGCCAAGCAGAAAATGGAGCTTCAAAAAGACAAATGAAGATATTCCGCCTCCCATCTCCCAGCTGAGCTCCTCTAGCTGCGACTTTGGAGCTTCCCGAAAACGGGCCAGTAGAAACTGCTCTGCATGGTCATAGATAACCCCCCCTTTGATGCTCACTGGGGCACGCGAGAAATACAGCGTTCCCACGCATACGTTCCTGTCAGCGATCTTCCTTTTCACAGCTTTTCGGTGATATAAAGGATTATGATCTGTCTGAGAGACACTTACAGCATTCCACCACTAGATGGCGAATGAAGCACCCGATAGCATTAAGAATGGAAATACAGCAATTCCGGCTCCAAGAGGACGGGTTTTCGCCAGAATATGCTTTTTCTGTCTGGTCCTTCAATGACATGTTCATCTTTTGTAATGACTAGGTTTAATCTACTTTTCCCTCGTCGTTCTCCTTATCATGGATCTTTTAATAATACGACAGCTAGTCGTATAATGTGTTGTGTAACATTATTAATATTAATTAATTTAAAAAACCCGTTCTCTACGGAAAATATCTGGTTACACGTCTTGAATGAAATCACTCGTTTCTGTCTATCCTGTCTCTGCTTGTAGTGACGGTGCTGTGTAACTTATGCAAATGTGTCTGACATTTAGTGTTGGGAAAATTCCGACAGCAGACTTCTTAAATTGTCTGAACTTAAAATTTACTTTGTCTTTTGTGCTGCAAGCAGTACACAAACAGACGGCAGTCTACAGTACTAATGAGCAGCACGAATATTCTTAGACATCCAACAGGGCATTGTAAGCAAATAATGGTTCATGCAGAATACATTTTGCATTCCAGCCTGAATGGTCCTCTTGCATCTACTGTACTCCTTACAAGTGCGTACGTTCTGTATTGTTTCCCAAATACATCAGAGCCCGAATATAGCCTGAATGTTCTATGCTGGCATTTTGCAGCTTTGCATAAGAGATTTGTTGGTACCCTAGAGGTGGTCAAAATAATAGATTATGTGTGCATCAGATATATTTAACAGAGAGTAAGCAAGATACCTGCCCCCCAGGTGCCTAAAGCTGTAGCCAAGCCAATCCCTTTAAAGCATTAAATTAAAATCATCCATCCATCCATCCATCCAGCTCCGGACCCCTGCCACCCGTTAAAATTCTTAAAACCAACATTCATTTCTTAATTAAATAGAAAATAAAGAGTCGCATGGAACAGCCTGAAACACATTCATGTGGAAATATGATTTTTGGTACCTAAAGATTTAGTAAGTATTCCCTATGTGTTGCAGTGACAACTGGAGCCCAGCTGAATATCAAAGACCATCAGAGCTGAAGAGGGAGAAGCCTTAGTGATCAGAATAATATGGACCAGAATAATTTCTTAGGAAATCCAAGCCTGAAGATCAAATTAGAAATAATGGCATGCATTTGTGTGGCTCATGTTTAAGCTGCGGGGGCCGTGGTGACTCACTGGTCAGCATTGTCGACAAGGGGGGGTTTATGATTTTTGGAGCCCCACTCAAAAAGTCTCCCCTCCTTAGATGTTTTAAAAACTAAGTAGACAGCTATCAAGTAGAGTCAGTTGGTCAGCCTCTTCTAAATAAAGAATCCATTTTTAAAAATCTAATGTAGTGACTGTTTGTGGTCACCAGGGGGCATCACACAGATGTATGGTTTGAATCCCACCCCGACTTTGTTAGTGTGGAGTTTGCATGTTCATCCTTGTATCATGTGGGTTTCCTCTGGGTACTCTGGCTTCCCACAACTCAAAAAACAAGATGCGGGTTAAATTGGTTTCTCCATTTTTCCCGCGGTGTGCGGATGGATTTTTAAGCGGTAACCTTTGATGCATTAACACACACTCAGGGACTGCTGGCTAGGAACGAAAATATCTCTCTGTTTTGTTCCCCTCCAGCCTGGAGCTGGAAAGACTGGTATCAGTGCTTCAATCGATTTAAACGAATGCAGGCATTTCTCTGGACAATTAATCAGGACGTGGCAGCAGTATTGCCTTGGCCTGACTCCTGTGCAGATCAAGCGTGCAGTGAATGGCATTTAACATAACAGTAAAACAACACTCTGAACTCCGATGGCAAGTGCTAGAGGCGTAGCAGGGCAGTAAGTGTGCAGTTTCACTGGGGATCACACTCACACTCAGCGGAATAATCAATGTGCGTTGTGAAGAAGGTTCTCTGTGGTATGTTCACTGCCTCCACGATATTCCCTGCTGACAAACGCTTCACTTCTCCAGTCCTAGGGGTGCATCCATTTTATTGTATTTGGACCCCAAATCCCTCATCCTCCCACCTAAACATGCAGTGCCGACTGAGCTGCCGCACTGAGATGTAAGTCTATAGAAGTCGCTAATTGACTCACTGCTCAGTGTCATCCGTGTGTGACACCATCAGCATCACCAGAACTTTCCATAAATGCTATTTCAGGGAAAGTAAGGAATGCAGGTACTGAACACTACTAACCCTTATGTATGAGCGTGACTTTTATATGAGAAGTGAGCAGAGTGGACATAGAAAGTAAAAATCCAGGCCAAGATTTTGTTTCAACCAACCAGCTGGGTACTGTGTAACTGTGACTCTTTATAGTCAACCGGTTGGTTGAAACAAAATCTTGGTCTGGATTTTTACACTCTGGACCTGAAATAGCCACTTCGGGAAGCGTGTGGTTCAGCGGGATTGGCCAATGTGCCTGAGCCTGTCGGATGGTTATTGGTTTGAATCCTTTCAGCATAGTAGTTCCATCCATCGGACCCATAAACATGGACCTTAATTCACTTCTGAAAAACAAAATGCTGCAGGGGTGCAGTGGGAATGGTTGTGTCATGTTCTGCTCATTCGATCCTCATGTGTGCCACGCCCCCTCATTAACCTCGTGTGAATTCCTGATTGTTACCAGCTGTCTCCTGTTATTTCGATATGTCCTGTGTATTTTTGTCCGCGTTAGAGCACGTTTCCCTAGGTCTGTCATTGAAGTTGATTGTAGTCTGACTGTGTAGTACTGCCTGTTCCATGTCCCTGCTCCCTTTATCCATTAAATCCCGTATTCCCCAGTCCTACGCGTCCCTCTCCTGCTTCCCCGTTCCGTGCATCGCGCCTGTTCATGACAGGTTGACTCTGACTTTCACCTCTAAACCTTAGGAAAAGTAGATCAGGTTGGCATCTGCAGAAACTGATGGACGCTGATGTACAAATGGAAAATAAAGTTTCATTGGAAGCAGTAGCTTTTCATTTAAATGTCTTACATTTTTGTGAATCTGCATAAATCTGACTGTTCATTCCAAATAAGTCACACAGAATATTAACATTTTTGCTGTTTTTTTTTTTGTACTGAGGCACGTGGAATGACCTGCAATTAAAAGATCCTCCAGCGTATCAGCAGATCTGCGCTGCGTCGTTAAATCAAATTTTGCACACAAGCAAAACAAACAAGCAGTTAACAGCACTAAGCTGACCTTATTTTCATCAGTTCTGAGGTTGTTCCCGGTGTTAAATTGCAGGCTGCGTCCATTTTCAGTTCCGTATGCAGAGTAGCTTTTATCTGGGGCAATTAGGCTCATCAACAAATGTTAATTATGCACTAAATGCTAACATTTTGACACTTTATTCAAAGAATCCTCCTCCAATGTGTCCTTTGTACATGTAAATGCTGTGTTTGTCTGTATTGGTGTTATTTATTTGGATTTCCTGTTTGCTGTTGTACTTACTGACTTGCATTTATTTACTGTACAGGCTTTGGGACGTAAACAAGCGAGAGCGTCATTGTACTCTGGGCACACACCGTTTTGCTGTCACCACCGTTGTATACAAGATCTCTGCAGGTTTTGCCAAATGCAAGTTTCCTGTACGTTGTCTTAAAATAACCATGACAAATCCATCCCTTTGTCCCTCATTCCTCCAGCGGTCTGTGTTCAGCTGGCTATTTGATGTCGAGGATTACAATGGAGGTAAATAGATGACAGTAGCAGGAGCCTTCATTGGTAATGTCAGCGTGTACGGGTCAGACACACAGGTATAACCGACGGGCGTACTGGATCATCCGCTCTGCACTGCCCCCCCTGAGCCATCGGCAGTCTGCCGCCAATCAGGAGACTGGCATCCCAGTGTGAGGTCATGTCCCAAAGTCTCCTGGAAAAGGTAGAGGTCAGTGAGTAGAAACTACCAGGCACACACACACATGCCCCCACCCCCCCATCACGGCTGAAATCAAACTGCAAATGCTCCTCTTGGACGTGACAGGCCTTAGCCACGTTCAAAAACTTGAGCAGATTGAAGGCGTGCTACTACCCCCCCACCCTGATATGAGAGGACTTTGAAAGCCAGTTTCTTTTTTTTTGTGACTTCCCAGCGCTATTCTCCCATTTCATCTGGTCCCACTTGCTTTTGTCACCTGCCTCAACTTGGACAGGCGTAAGCAGAAAACCCCCTTTCCTTTACTCCCCCTGCCCCCCCCCCCCCCCCCCCCCCCCGCGCCCCCCCCCCCCCCCCCCCCCCCCCGACCCCCCGCCGGGTTCCCAAGAGCCGGACCCCCGTCGGCCCCCCCCCGTCCC
>JAOYFF010000047.1:4120323-4139078 GCA_025773925.1 Cryptomyrus ogoouensis | reverse complement strand
CCTCATCCCTTCAACTCGGCAAAAGGATTCCCCAGCCGTCTGGAGACGTATCAGAGACCTCACAGTCAGGGTGCCCTCCATCTCCGCAGGAAATGGGCCACGCGGATATGCCGGAGACGCGAGGTGCTTTGAAAAGGCTCGTTTGGAAATTCCTCAAGGAAGGCCCGATGTATTCCGTCTCCTTTGGCCGTGCGCCGAATGCCTATGCTCTCCACATTGTCCTTGACGCCAGCTGACGGCGTGTCACTGTGTACAGGCCTGCACTTCACACTTTGCCAGGTTCCTCTCAACAAGTTTTAACGTGGTTTTAACGTGGCCCGCTTTAGTGTAAAAGTACTTAAAGGGGGAGGGACTAAGCCCATAGCCTGTATCAAAAATGCACCCCCCCCCCATGTTCTAAAAGGAGATGCTTAGTGCCACAGTGGGAACATACCTGCCAGGGACGACGGTGACTCATTTGTCACTGTGCCCAGCACCGCAGGGCATTCTCACTGGCATGTTAGTGTCCAGAGTGCGGCGTCCTCTTCACTGCAGCAAAACAGCTCGCTTCAGAGCCAAACGCAGCCGCCGCTTGCTATTGGCATCCTTCTGTGAGAGACAGAGCCCAGTGCGGTCAGAGGGAGAAGAAAGTGGTGATCGTAACTGCCGTCTGATTAAATGGGGACTAAAAAACAGTGTCAGGCGGAGGATCGGCTTCGGGGCTGTCACTGGTCCCGTAAGGGGGCCCAGGGGATTTGGGAAGGGACGTATAACTGGAGTCTGTGATCCCATAGTGCTGGGGGGCTCAGTGGTGACCAGAGGCACATTAACATGGTCAGAGAACCCTGGGCTGCTCGAGTTGTCAGATGTAATAGCCTTTGCCGAATGTGTGATGTTCATGGGTGCAGCAGGTCTGACATTCACCTTATTAACGGCGCTACAGCTACTGGAAGCTAGCAGCCTGGAAGGGCCGGTCGCTATTAAACACTCCATCAACTTTGGAATTTTTGGAGCAGCTGGTGTTCTTGAATTTATTTTTGATTTGGTTAAATTTGGATAGTTGAGGCCCGTTATTGGCTGAGGTAATGTTCATGGAATGTTCTGTTCTCCAAGATCCTGGTAGAACATCCGTCTTACTTCCAAGGCTCCTCTCGGGTCTTGAAAAATAGAGGTGTGTAACTAGTGTCGCCCCCATGTGTCCATTTACAAAAGTGCTACTCTCTAACACCATCAGACCTTCTTGATAAATCACTCCAAGGGAGCCTATTCAATCGAATAATTCATAAAAATGTATTGTACGTCGGATATAAAACTATAAAATATATGAATGTGTTAAACCTGAAGCAGACGGACTTAGTTGCTCAATTGATGAGCAAAGTCCAATTATTCTTCTACTGTGCCAGTAAGGACTGATACAGGGCCACAGAGGTCCTGGATTTTGGGAAATAAAGTTCCTCTGAGGACTGGAATCCGAGGGGTGGCTTGGGGCAAAACTGGGTGAGACAGGAGTGTGAGTTTTCAGAGGCAATTGTGTTACTGTGTGAGTAAAACGAGGACACGCTGTCAGGGATGTGAGCGGCAAGGTGAACGGGGTCTGCTGCCAATTCTCCCTCCAGTACCGGGCAGCTGAGGGACAGACATGGTGGGGAAATCTGGGTTTTCTAACTACTTTTCAGCCAAATCCTAAGGAAATTTTCAGATTAATGTTGACGACGTTTTCGTTTTTTTTTTATTCAAACAGACAGGCAAAATACGGCAATAGTTTTCCGCACAGATCGCCACTGGGCGAGAAGATGCAGTGCTAGGAGCAGCGAGGATGCTGGGAGAAAGACTCACCGAGTGCACCCCGCGAAAAGGATCACATGACTCATTCGAAACTCTAACTGCAAGCTGCCAGAAGGTAGAGAGGGATACTGGCTCCTGGTAATGCTCTGGAGAGCTTTAATCCGGTAGCTGGGTTAGCCTTCATCTTCATTCTGCTGGCTGACAGTCGCTTTCGGTCTTGCCTTTGCGCTGTATTTACGTGGCTGACACTTCATCAGAGAGCTGCACAGTGTGCGAAGCTCCCATTGTGGGTGTAACAAACTCTGCAGCCGCAGAGGCAGAGCGGAGTCTGTTTGTAACAAGTTAGCATTAACAGTTAGCATTTAGCATTAGCACAGCTGCCCATATCTCCATGAGTCTGCTGTCCGCCTCACAGGTCATACGTGCGTCTGTCCGCCTCACAGGTCAAACACGCATGTCCAGCTCTACCCCGTCTCTCTTCTTTCCCTCTCCGCTCTTCAACATCCCGACAGCAAACCGCTGGTAGATGCACACCATTTGGCATGTGGCTGTAAGCTGTACATCCTGCCCGTGGTCCCTGCCATGGACCCTTAATGACAGCCATTTCCCAGGCAATCGCCCCCCCGCCCCATGCTCCGTTTCTCATTCCCCCCACTCTGGTTCACTGTCCCTCTCATTCTATGCCCCCATCGCTTTCGCCAGAAACATTACGAGCTTACACCAGCAACACCCCCCTATGTGACTGTGGAGGCGGTGGGGGGTTTTTCGCTGCACCTGAGCCTTACGGGAAAGCAGCTGCCTCGGATGCTGGCATGACCAAACGCTTGGGAATTCAGCCTGGGGCTGAATGGAGAGAATCCAGGGTAAGGAAACCAACCACAGAGGTAGTGAGTCGAAGAAATGCATTATGGGTTATTTATAGCATCCTTTAGAGAAGATTAGTTAGAGAAAGAAAAAGGTAGTCCTATTCATTTCATTTCAGCCACTTAAATAAATTAAGTATGCAGAATAGGAGTGCGGAACATACCCTCAAGGTTCATTTTCTTATGGAACAGATTACGTTTGGAAGCATGATCTGTTACCACGGTTTCCAGCTGCTGAGAGAAATAAAAATCCAGCTTTTGCGGTCTTCCATTATTGGGTTACTTATAAGAGGTTTTTAATGCTGACTTTCCTTACAATTTGATGTTTTCTTTTTCATCACTACTGCTGGATATTTATTGAAGAAATTCAGGTTAATTAGCCAAAAGCGTGAGATAACGACTTTGTAATACTGCAAGGTATTTTTGCCATTACAGGAAATCAAGTATATTATTTTGCGAGGGAGGTTTCCAGATCATTTGCCTCCGACTCCATGGATTCTAGTGTATAATCTCTCAGGTTATTAATAGCAGGGTTAGTGGGCCGTTTTATTGTGTGTTGGGGGGGGGGGAGGTGAGTGATGACTGACGGATACAATGGAAAAACCTGCTTTCTGAGCCATATTGGGCCTCCTCGCCCACAATCGCAGATTCTTCAGCAGGCGAAGGTGAAAGCGTTGAACCCGGACAAAAAAAAATTAATCTCCCAACTAAATCCTTCTGGTTCCCTGAGCCGTGGAGGAGCACGAGGACTGTATTCGTGTCAGGCACAGTTTGTGGTGGGGGAGGGGGGGTGACTCGTGCCAGGATGGCGGACAATGCAATCACCTGGGACGCGCAAGACCTGAATCCAAAGTGCCGGACCTGCTACACCTGCTGCGAGGGGTTGAGTTAGGCTTCAGCTACAAAAGAACACAAAGCTTCCCAATCTGCCATCGCTGAGATGGTTTATAGTGATGAAAGTTTGGTTATCTATGCCTAGTTATGTATATGCACATGGAACTCTTTTACCCAGAAGTCCACAGCGTCTGCTTTTCTCGTCCTTGTACAGCTGTGTCTTTTTAAAGGAACAAATTTGGGTTAAGCACCCCACAACAGCTGGGGCTCCTCTGGGACCAGAGCTGGCAGCTTACTGGTGTCACGTATGGTGATGTCATTATATGCTCCATTTATTTGTCTCTGCTGTGGTGGACTTCCAGCTGTCTAAGTGCATTTTATGTTAAAAGAGAGTGTGACTTACTGTGCTCTCACTGGATGAAGCATGGAAAGAGATAATAATACTAATATTAACAACAATAATCATACTCAGGATGGCGGGGGGGGGAGATATAGCCCAGGGCCGTGGCAAACATCAGCGCTCCACCCCACCTTGGGAAAAATGGAACGGTTAGTTAAATCGGCACCACCTGAATGTCCCTGCTGATGTCAGCCTAGGGCCCCCAGGTAAGTTAATCTGCCATAAAAAAAGAAAATAATAATTCAGAGGAGAAATGCTAATGAGTTGTAGCAGAGCGGTGTCATAGATGCACATCCCCCCCCCCCGAGGCTAGCGCCGAATTCCCGGGTGCCGTTAGTGTGTCCACACATTACCGAGGCTGCGGCTGTTGCATAGTTATGAAAAGCAGAATTATGAAAAGCAGGATTCAGCACACAATGCGGGAGGAGTCACGAGGTAATTCTGCAGCTCCGGGGAAGAATCTAACGCTGGGGTTAGACAAACATGGAGAGAGAGAGGGAGAAAGAGAGAGAGAGAGAGAGAGAGAGAGAAAGAGAGAAAGAGAGAGAGAGAGAGAGAGAGAGACAGAGAGAGAAACAAAGCAAACACATTCCAAAGCTCTTTAAGAAGGATCTGTCCCCTTGTTTGCATACACGTGACATGCCCCCCCATATCTAAAACTCGCATCATCAATACCAGTGGGTGTCTCAGCTGACGCCGGTTGCCTTTCCGTGCACATAGCCCCGTCCACCTGGGGGCGTGTGTTTTTTTTCCCACAGCCCTGTTTCTGGCTGAGCTGTATCTGATGCCCCAGGTCATGTGGCAGAGCGAGGGGGGGGGGCCTGGTACCACAGAGGTACCTCCCCCTGCGTCCCGGATGACAATAGGTCTTATCTGAGCAGCACAGAAGCGGCATGAGGCTGTTCATGCTGGGTTGGGGTGGTTGAAGGAGCTGGTGGCTATTTGGCTTGGTGGGGGTACAGTGGTGGGGGTGCGGGTGGGGGGGGCAGCTTTGTAATAAGGGTATCTGCAGTTGGAATGCACGCAGAATGCAACCATGGCAACAGGCTCTGTGTTCTAATGTCTGCTTCACGTGTTAGATCTTTGTTAGCACTGAATCCACAGTTCATTCCCATAATTCTCCACAGA
This sequence comes from Cryptomyrus ogoouensis, assembly GCA_025773925.1. Taxonomy (NCBI): domain Eukaryota; kingdom Metazoa; phylum Chordata; class Actinopteri; order Osteoglossiformes; family Mormyridae; genus Cryptomyrus; species Cryptomyrus ogoouensis. The sequence goes on along the minus strand of JAOYFF010000047.1, from coordinate 4,134,089 downwards.
GAAGGTGCATGACCAGCGTGGTGCTGGGTCTCGAATCCCACCCCTCCGGCTGCCAGGTTTGGGTTTCAAACACGCTTTGGAGAGTACTATGCTGCCATGAAGCGTGGGAGAATGGATGCAGAATCATGCTTATGAATGATACTATGGAGGAAGATACTATGACATCATCAGCTAATGAAGTCAGACAGATGACCCCACCCTAATCCCTGAACGGAGGGGGAGTCAGTCTAAAACCCCTCCTCTGCAGTGCTGCTCCCTCCTACCCACAAGCCACCCCAGCACTTTCTTTACACAACGCCAGTTACACATTATGCGCAAAAGTTTTTTTTCTCCACAACTTGCAGCTTCTCCTCTAGGGGGCGCAACACAATGATGGATCACTTCAATTATGAGGTCATGATATGAAAGTTCATGGTATTAAAGCTGGCACCTAGCATTAATTTCAATTCCTTTTCCAGTTCATTCATTACACAAGTTTAAATCTATGCTGTCAAAATACATTTTTAAGAATGCACCAGCCTGATATTTGCAGATGGCTAAGGCTTTTTTTCTGCAATGGTTGAATGAGCAGTTTCCAAGCAGGGTTTAACTGAGGACACCAGGAGATTTGTGAACGGGTCAGAGAGCTAAGAAATGAACTAGCAAGACTGTGCAGAGGGAAGTCACTGAACCACGACAGAAGGAGCTCAGGTTGAGGCCCTGCTCTGCAGACACAGAAACTCCACAGTCTTCGAATTAAAAAACGTCAAAGCTTTCTATTTGCTGTTCAGATTTATAGGTTAGAATTTTACATCTACTCAGTTTTTCCACTGATGTTAGACCCTCAAAAAAAAAATATATATCCCTGCAATCAAAACTTGTTTCACTTTAAATTTCCACCAAGTGCCAAACTAGTAAAGGGATCAATATACAGTACTGTGCAAATAGTCTTATGCAGTCAAAGAAGTGTTTAATGCTGTATTTCTGGCAAGTAAGTGCATTCTTACTAAAATAAAAACATACTAAAATATATATATATATATATATATAAAACTTATGCAAATTCTGTTCCCTGCAAAGTTACTGACATCTCGCCGGATGGCAAGCTGAGGGGCAGCTCAGTCATTTATTCATTGCATTACACCACCGGCTCAATTAATTAATGAAATTAGTTAAATGACTCAGTGAGATATTGATTAGCCAGACAAGGTCAAAGAAATGCATGGCTGTACCGGACGCTAAGTGTGAATAGCGAGGTGACTTTGAGTGACTGGGACGTTTTCAAATGGCTGACACAGTTTACCGAACTCATCATTCCAGCATAATTTTCTTTGACTTTCTAAGACTTTTGCACTTTATACAGTCAAAAGTTTTTTCACACCACAGGTTTTTACTGCAGACTTTTACTCTTTTTAAGCACTGGAAAGTTGAGTGAACAACTATAAATGAAATTTCAAGTTTCCTTTATAACATGGAAAGAGTTTGTAACAGTGCATGTCTGACACCCTATTAACTGGTTGTGTGGTGATGACAGTCAGATTCTAGGCTGTCCTTTAACTTTAAATGCACTAGTTACCTGTTTCATCCCATGAAACAGAGCAGTATTAATGTCCCTTGTGGAAAGTGCCTCGGACTTCACTGCTGTAATAACTGCTAAAGGAGGTTACTTTGATACTTTTGACATTTTCTTGCTAATAAAAGTTACTCAAATGGTGAACAGACAGTACATGTATTCTTTAGCAAAGAATATTGAGCGTGTTGAGTGAATATTAATTGAGTAACATGCAATTGCAGAAAATCTCAGTGTGTGCAAAAACTTTTGACTGGTAGTGAATATAAATTTATTTGAGGCATTCTGCCAGGCAGTAAAATTGCAGGTTTGCATCCACCCACCCTCCCAGTTGTCAACATGTACTGAGAGACCCCCCCCCCCCCATCAGTAGACCTACAGGGACTCCCCCAGATTTATTTATTTACTGAGCACAGCACCGGACAGAGTAAACCGAGGAGGCCATGTGTCACAACCTGAAGCGTATCGTAGTAAACAGAGTAAACAGGCGTACGGGAATAGACCGCCTCTCCACAGGACCTGAAATCTGACTAGACCATCAGCACGAGCAGGTGGTCTAGCATGTCGCTCCCGGTGGCAGTAATATCTCTATTTTCACCAGCCGAGTCCTGCCTGTTCTGACGGCAGCATAGCTGGCCCTTATAACCAAACAGCGCCCATCACTGAAACAAGAGCCAGGTGACGTTCCTGATTTAAGGCACCACCAGGGGGCAGTGTTGGGGGAGAGACCAAACCGATCAACCTGGGCTATAGCAAAAGGTTGACAATGTTTTTTTATGGTCTTAGGGTAGGGTTGGGGTCTGAAAATAAATGCCATGCTTCTGGGATGTTTACAAAATTTACAGGATGAAGGTAAGAACCGTCTGGTTAATTAAGTGTCAGAATAAAGAATAAAGAATGTCTGCATTTCAATAACCGCAATATTCCGAACTCTTGGGCAGGATAATTCCAAGGGGCCCTAAAAAATTTGGAACATAATTGGGTTGGTCTGGGTTTGGGGTCCAAAATCTCTGGCAGGGCCCCTAGTCTCGGGAACTGGTCTTCCAATGTATTAATGCAGCTGTTTGTTTAACCGTCGACAACAGATGTCAAAAGTTTAGTTAATGTTTTCTTCCTTATTTTATGGAGGGCAGTTGAAAGACAACCCCTATGAAGCAGAGATAATATTAGCTGGGAGATGAAGTGGGTCATTGTGTTAGGAACTAGGACTGAACATGAACGCAATCCCTCCGCGCACTCCACATCCGAGGAGGACGTTTCACCGCCATTACGTCAGATCTCGGCTCCGCCCCAAAGGCCCGGAGTAAAACGTCTCGGCCAATTAGAAGCTTGCGTCTCTCTGTGTCTTGTGGGCGGAGGACCAATCCAGAGCTCAGGAGGGCAGCCTCCACCAACCGGAAGGCAGATTTCCCAGCAGCAGGTATCGTACTGCTTTAGGAACCATGAGAAAATGTTTGTTACTTGGATGATCATTTGGCTCCCATGTTTTGTCTTTTCAAACCTGAGCGTTCCTCCCTGATCTGATTCATGGTCCATATTTCTGGTTCTCCTGCATGTCCAAAACTCCGAGAGAGGGCCCGGACATCCCGGATGTCCCAAACAAAAAACCGTATGTCCCTCACGCATGCGTATACATGAGCCACCAAAAAAACAATAAATGATCTTGCAGTAACACACAGACTAATTTACTGCAAATAAAAAAAGGAAATTCCTCACATTTTTCAACAGAAAAATAAATCATTAAAATTGCTCGGATTAGTTCCCATTTATATCTTCGTGGCTGGCTTCCTCTGCGAAATGAAACAAGACCGTAATGTCCTCTCTTTCAACACACTGTAAAACACAATTATTAAACGCATTATAGTTGACCTTACTGCAGCATGCATACTTCCGATGGCTTGCAGGGCTGTTTGTCCTGCTTCCACGCTGATTTTCAGTGCCACATTTTATGATTTTTTACTTTTATATTAACCTCAAGTATGGCTAATAGTGTGCCGGAATAGTGGGGCCGTCCAGACTAGGAATTCCACAACTCTTCAGAAGTTGGAGGTTTCCCAGAACCCATGTTAATCAAAAAGCACTCACATCAACGCAATCTGTTTTTTTTTTTTTTTTTTAATCTAAGTTTGCTACACATCAAAGGACATGAATAAAATATTTTTGGTTCCAGAGCTCCGGTTTTGGATTATACAAAAAATGTGGAGCAAACCACTGCCCAGCTTCAGGACTTTAATCTGAGCTCTTCTCCTGCTAACCCCATATCCTCTCGCTGTCATGGCTACCTGCCGCCTCAGAGTTGCCCCCTGGGTGAGCGTTACCCGTGAACGGGCCTTATGCTCCAGTACCTGGCTCTACCTGACGCCCTGTGCCTTCTGGGGCTCTGACCCAGCCCAGTACCTCCCATGCTCTGATTAAAACGGAAAAGGTTATGCCTTACTCTGGTAATAAAAGTTATTTGCATATTCTGACCACAAAAAAGTCCTTTCAAGTTACTGTGAGATTCCATTCTATGATTTTTATATGAAAATTAAACAATTTAAATGAATAAATAGGATATATAACAACGTATTTAACCAAAAAAAATGCACTATGCATTCTTTTTAATACAGGTTGCATGGTAACTCATTGACCCTGGATTTCTGTGTGCCAGGTCTATACATCCTCTCTGTTTTTGTTTTTAGTGTCCTTCAAGGACTCCCACAGGCCAAAGGCCTGCAGTACAGGGCCTTCAATTACTACACCTGTAAATGCAAGTACAAAGTGTACTTGATACAAAGGAATCGTTATCAACTTGGGTCAGTAATTCCATTTTTCTTTTGCCCCAATCCTTTTATTTTTACTTTAAGTTCTCAGGATAATTGTGACTGGATGTAACAGCACAGCCTGGTCTGCGTGGAGAGGACAGCAGTGAATACAGAATGTGACTTTCTCTGTAGAGGACGACAAACGGATGGCAGTGACGAGGGGAGCGCTGGACAGAATGGGGATTTTATTTATGTCTTGGGTTTAACAAAGTGGAGGGAGAGACACCAGCACAAAGGGTCCGTCTGCAGAGCAGGAAGGGAAACAAAATGGAGGCTGGGTTTGCAGCGAGGTGTGGGGGCGTGGGGTCTCCCCAGAGACAGCAGGGAAGGGATTATCATCTGACTCCCCCCCCGTAGTATTACAGCTGCATAATGCTAGGAATCAGGGGGGCTCAGCAACAGGGGGAATCCGGGTGGGATGAGGGAAACGTGCAGGGGATCCGTACGAGCAGTGTGTGTGTGTGTGTGTGGATTACGTTTATGTTACAATGTGGGGGACCAAATGTCACCCACAATGTGATAAAAACCTGTTATTTTGACATTGTGGGGACCATTTTTCAGGTCCCCACAAAGATCTGTGGATGCAATCAAAAAAACTAAAAATAACAAAAGATTTTTGTTTGGTTACTTATGGTTAAGGTTAGGACTGGGTAGGAGTTAAGGTCGTCATGTTGGGATTAGAGTTTTCCCCATAGAAATGAATAGAGAAATGATTACAAAACTGTGTGTGTGTGAGTGTGTGTTTGACCAGCAAGGTCCTGGCGTTCTGTGATTGGACAGCCCCCCCAGGTGATGCCGGCCCCTGTGGCCATGCGGCCCAGTCGGGGTGATCCTCTGATTAAATGCGGCAGTAGACACCCAGTAGGCATGACATCATCTATATGTATGTTACATAAATGCCGCTATTTCGGCTCCGAAGGCCCCTGGAGAGTAGCACACCTGCTCCGTGGAAGAGCTGCCATGAGCCCCCGCCCACGGTGTGCCAGATCCCGGACTAGCCTACCACGTGTTGCTGCTTCACAGTGTACAAGAAAGAACTACGTCTGGGGAACCGCCGGGCGAGGTGGGGCCCCACATTCGGGGCCCGGGGCCCGACAGCTGCCCTTCATCCCCGCCTGCCGATTTACGGCCTGCTGAAACAGGTTCCAGGGGGTGACGAATGGTGATATATCGATTGGGTGGGAAGCTAATATACCACAATGTCAGCGCAAACCCACAAGTCCGCCAACAGCCTGGAAGACGTATCGCGGAGGCACCACATCCTGGACCCGGTATGGTCCAATTCCTCGGTTGGACCTAAATCTGGGCAGACCCCTTCAAGGGACCGACTAAGCCGCAGAGAATGGCACCGGACTTGAATCGAAATGAAAAAGGAGTGGGATCAAATATCGGCGTTCGAAGGTTCAAGTTTTTATAGCAGAAGCCGTTGTAGCTTTTGTTCCTATGTGCAATTATATTAATTGAATTAGCTGAAATAATGACATACTGGTGCAGAAAGCGTGAGGTCAGCTGATGCCCCTAGAGCGGTTAGGATTAATGGCCTTGCTCAACGACCCAATGGTGATATGATTACTTTTCCAGCCATGGGACTTGAACTGATGACCTTCCAGTTCCAGGCACAGATAGCTCTGTCACCTCAAGTCACCTCTCCAGGTTGCACACCGTCCCAATTAAGCAACCAGAGGCAGTCCCCAAAAACGTGCTCCCGGACCTGAAGCGCCTAGACCGACCCCTGTGACGCAGAGGGACATGTGGAATAAGGAGCCTGGGGAGTGAGTTTGAACCCTGGAGAACCTGGCTGAATTATTCAAGCTCTGGCTACAGCTGGAATCCAATTGTGCCAGCAGGTACTGGAGTCAGAAACAGACGAGAGCTTGGGAATCAGTCCTGCGACCATAACAGGTCTGCCTCCACGACCACATATCAAGGTACTGACCTTATTAAGGAGACCGTGACATTCCCAGCTGTGGTGGGGGACGACGGCATCTGTCATCTGTAGTGACATGCAGTGTCTGTCATGCACAATCAGTGCATAAATATACTACACATCTCCGTGTCACTGACACATACGGTCTGTTTCGACGCCTCACATCCTGTTGGTTATATGTCCCAGAATCCCTGCGAGTGTCAGAGAATCTCCCAGGAGAGGCTGTAGTTCATGGGAAAGACAGGTTTGGCCTGACCGCAGCCCACACCGGGCCTGCAATAAAAACCTCATCAGTTAAAGTCAATAAACATTGATATGTGTTTAGGAGACTGACTCAAGAGTATTTCTGCCCTGAACAGCACTGTTTCGTGTGGATATTGAGGACAGGGGAGGTCAAAGACCTCTACTCCCCCTCACAACCCCCCCACGCACAGGTTATAATGGATGGGCTCTTTTTAATGTCGCTAAGCTGTAGGCACCGGCAGAGAGAACATTAAGAGCACATTCTGGGAGCTGTTAATCTGTCTGTCTAAAGTCATTTTTCCTTATAATTCAATCACTGCTTTAGGGCCAGTAGACCGAGGTAATAATTAAATCTGTCGGTCGTCTAAATAGTGAATGCTAACCACTGCTTGTTTATTGATTATTTATGTAAATGTTTACAGAGGTATGCCGCAAGATAATCGATATAAATATTTGCCACGTCCAGTCCTTTCCTTTCAACTTTGGGGTTCAATTTACCCCCGCTAAAGTGGAACTGAGTTCAGTTCTGTCAGCTGACAGGGACATATTTTGTTCTGATGATGTTTGGATCACTTCACTAATTCTTTGTGTGGCCTGCGAAGTACACGAGGCACATTTATTTATATCGTTTTTATTCAGCTGACTGCCGGATGCGCGCTTTGAATGCAAGTCATTCAAGGGTAAATACAGTGACGTTTCATTCCAAACAGCTGGGCCGCTGGTATTTATGCGAAGGGCGGAAAAACCTGCGCGATGCGCGTCGAGTTTATTCCCCGGGGTGGGAATCGGGTGGGATCGCATTTATGAATCCTGACAGGGAGCGGAGCCTCATTCCGCAGCAGATCGCTCCTGTCGGGCGCCTCCTCGCACATTTCGCCACAAATTCGTACGGTAGGAGGGAGGGGGGGGAGGATAGCATGGATTTAATACCAGGCTGTCTGCCCGTGGTGCGGTACTCTAGTAACTGACCGTGTTTAAACGTAATAATAATAATAATCATAATAAAGCTACAGTGTGCCTCGGACGCTGTCCCAGGTACTGAAAGCCCGGTATGCCTTCCTGCGGCAACTCGGCGAGTTGAGACGGAGCGCCGTTTTCAGTTGAGACGAGAAGACGACGGGTTTGGGGGGGGGGCAGACTGACGCAAAGGCTAAATAAATGCACGCCGCTGTGGGTACATACAGCGTTAAAGACTAAATGGGATCGCACGTCCTCCGAGCAGAATGTAAAGGCTGTTTAAAGCATGGGGAAAACTGACGTGCCCTCCGTTCTGCTGCTGCCGCTGCTGCTGCTTCACCTCGGCGCCTCCTGGGTTAATGCCGGTGAGTCCCAATGTCTTTATAATCGAGATGCAAAAATTGTAATTATAATTGTTGCACGTGCGTCGTATGCATATTTCGAGGGCACCGACGTGGATCAGCTCTTCTGAAGTTGAGCTCCCGAGACACATAGATATACCCGCTTTATATAATGCATTGATTTTTCTGTACATATATCGTAAATGTGTTTTAAATAGGAAAGAGCGGATCGCTGTGTAACGTTGTAAGTTAGCATACAATTAGACAAATAAGACACGCAGCTGAGCGTTTTTTCTGCAACACCTCCGCTACGTGTCAATGCACCTGTCGGGCTTAATCGCGGCCAATAAGCGGCACAACTTTATTATTTTTCGCCTGGTTTTACTAAATAAATCAACAGTATTTTTTCGTCTAAACCCCATATGTCGAATAGAAGCGACGTCTGACAATCTGATGCACGGCTTCTTTTGGAAGTTAATGCTATGTGTGATAAACCAGACCTATAGCACTCACGCCATGCTGAATTATGACAGCATATATTTAGAGAGATTTTTTAAAGCACAAGTTTATGAACAAGGTATGATATTTGGCTGACAATCCCCTAGTACAGTAAACTCAAATAGCTGGGCTGGTCTTCAAAGGACTGTTCAGCTTCAAGCTCTTATTGACCTTCGGATCGATACAGAGATTGTGCGGCTAAAGGTTCCTCCTTTGCTGTGTAAAACGCGTTTTACAAAAGGTGTTTTATCAAAAATGGTTCATGTTAGGACAAGGAGAGGTAGAAGGATAGTATAGGGAGGGCTCATCGCCCCCCGCTCCGTGATAAACTATCTGACAGCATGGCACAGATGCCGTATGCGGTCGCTGCTTTGTCTCCGTCTATCACATACATATTGCATTTCATGTTCCCCAAATTAATTTTGTTTCCACTAAAATCATGGTCGTTTTCCCTAAAAGAAAGCATTAAATTTATTTTCTAAAATTATGTTTTAGCTTATATAATACGAAGTACCTTTTTTGCAAATTAAGTCAACCCTCGATTAACTCACGAACCGGGGTGTCTATAGAAGTTAGAAAGAATCATGCGTGAATTACTAATTAGGCCTATTAAAAATGCACGTAACTGCCGTAAATAAATGCTGCATTTCTTGAACAAGTTAATAAGGTAAATCAATTCCAGATTTCTCTGATAGACGTGTATACAGGCCTACACTTTCCCTTGCCTTTGTTGTTACAATTCAAAACCCGAAGCTGGTCAAATTTCACAAATGACAGCGGCTATAAAGTTACGACTAAACTACAGATACATGGATTGTGTTTTCTAAGCAGCAAGCATTTATTTGGTTTACACTGCACATTTAATAGCTGTCGAAATAATAAAGTGAGTTTGTAAATTGTAAATATAGGGCCTATTTGTAACGTGTCGCGGAATTTGGTATTGCAACTGTTTCATAAATGTTATGTAAAGCTCATTTGTTAAAGCATATTTACATTTACGTTGGCATTTACTTAGCTAAATATTCTATTCATTAATAATCATGTTAAAATCAACACAGTGGTTAAGTGAAAACAGCTAAATGTGGATATAATTTTGTTGCAGTCGTTACGCCAAAATATGCCTCTTATGTTGTCTTCTATAGCTTGCGTAAGTATAGCTATAGTTTGACCTTGTGCAAACGGTGCATATATCAATGCGTGGGAAAAATGTTTAAAAATTAATATTTAAAATTGAGTGGGACTCCCATCCTTGAACGTTTGCCTTTGATATAAACGCTGGCCAGTTAGTTATTAAATCTTTTCAAACTAACTTGCTTCAAAAATCTCGCGTTGCGCTGCTGCTGAAAGCGAAGCGCCGGAGACTGACGGTCCCCATCAACGTCTTTGATTTCAGCGTTTCACGGTTATCAGGCTAATTGAAAACCACGCTATTTTATCACTTGGTTTATTCGGAAAGCAGACGTAGAGTCTTTAGTGACTTTGGCGTGTTGAGCTGAGGATTAAACGCAGAAACACATCGCTTTGGCTGTCGGTTTAATGGGTAATTAAAGGATGCACCCCTGGGAGCTTTATTTCCCAGAAGGTGTGTGTACTCATAGACTGGTGATAATTGTAGTATAATGGTTACAGAAACATAGTTTAGTTCGTTTTAACTTGATTTATTTTTTGTTTTGGTAGCTGGGTAGCGTGATTCTTTGCCTATCTATCTATCTATCTATCTATCTATCTATCTATCTATCTATCTATTTATCTATCCGTCTGTCTGTCTGTCTGTCTGTCTATTTATTTGTTTATTTATGAAAGACAGTGGTCAGTAATGATGATGTGGTCTTTATTAGTGAAGTGGTCTGGAACTCACTGGATAACACTTCCGAACGCCCACTGTCAGTTGAAAGAGTGCCTTGTTCTGAAATTGCTCGAAGATCTCTCAGGGGGCAGGTGCATTGGGGGCAAACCGTCCTACGAAGCATGTTGCCAGATGGTTTTTAAAGACGGCAAGAATAACTGAAGGCAACAGGCAGCAGGTTGTGTTATTTCGCCGAGAAACGGCATGAGAGAATCATTTTGTCGGATAAAAGAACATTGTGCGATTTTAGACTCACAGAGACACCGTCACTGGGTTTCTCTGTCTTCAGATACGTAGATCGGACATATTTTCTTTCCAGAAGTATTTGTAGCACAATGAAATATTCTGAACACGTAAACAACTCAAATTTAACAACATTTTATAAAGTTTAGGAAAGCATAATGTTTTATTAATTCAAGCCATTTACTTTCAGGGGCATGGGTTTGTGTTATAAAACTAAATTATATCTCTGATTGCACAGCACTCTCAAAGTCATTCTTAGGAAAATAAATGAATGTGCTGATCATTTTAGAAGAAGCGCTTGCACTGCAAGGCCCGCATTCATTCGTTCAGCACAAATCAGACGCCAAAGAGTGTTACCCGGTGAAATTCGTGGCGTGTGAAATGCAGAGAACGTTACAGTTACCCACACACACACACATGCACACTTAGTGAAGGAGGCGTGATTCCCTCAGAGACAGCGTGCCAGTTCATCAAAACCAACGTTCTCCCAGAAGGCGACTGAAAACCAAATATATACCTCATTAGAACTCCTACAAGCAAATAGATGTTTGCAATGTCCCACATGCACATGAAGGGGCCCCCCAAGTTTCCGATTTAATGGTATTGCGCCCACACTTCATTAACAGACACCCGCCTCAGAGCTGTATATGGAAGTTCAAGCAGAGTGACCCCGGCCACAGGACGTTGCGTGTAAACAGTCCTAGATCAGATTTAAATGTAAATGGTTCTTTCAGGGCTTTGAGAAGGTCTTCGTAAAGCCTGGTCTGAGTAGGGTGTTTGGCAGGACTGAGGGAGCTGATGTTGGTGAACGGCTACGGTTTCTGCTCAGGCGTCGTGTTGGGTTTGGGGCAGGGTTACCACTGTGGGTCAGGGATGTAAGATTGGATTAGGGTTGGGACATTGTGTTAAGGTTTATAACGTGGTTAAGGTGGTAACATTGGGTTAGGGTCATGAGAATCAGTTTGGGTTGCGACAGCAAATAAGGGTTGTATCACTGGAGGAGTTTCACACTGGGGAAGAGCGGCGGTCTTCCGTCAGGATTTTAACACTGAGCTAAGGCTGCAGTATTGGGTGAGGGTTGTAACACTGGCTTAGAGTTATAACACTGAGGGCAGATTCTGTAGAGGAAAACTCCTCTCGTATTAGCAGAACGATCACGCTTGTTCCCTACTGTCCGCACTTATGTAGCTCTTAATTAACGACGCCTTTCTGACAAAAAGTCGCGATTTGTTAAACGCAAAGAGAGCAGCCGGCCAGGCTTACGGTGGAATCCGTTTCCCGCGACGCCCCGCCAAGCTGCCAGTGCTGCAGTCCATTTGCCGGACCATTCGTCTCGAAAGCACTGCGCAGTGGACTGCAGGAAGCTCGCGGCTTCGGTCACGCTCGCCGTACGGGAGCTGGGCGCCGCCCAGAGATGCGGGGAAAGCGCTGGCGACAGCCAAGCAGGCTAAGGACCCTAGCGGGGGTGGCGGCCACACCCCCCCCCCCCCCAACACAATAGTCATGGTGTTCCACCCATGCGAACGTGAAAGCATGTTCCCTGTCTGTTCTTAATTAAACAAGTAACAGCTGAGGTGGTCTTACTGCTCCTCTGATGATGTGGCAAAACCAGAAAGAATTACCCCCCTGAAATTTGTTTGAGCAGCACCCCCCCAGCAAAACCTACCAGAGGAGACCTATCAGTAGCACTGCCCCATGAAATTTATTTTCTGGCTACAGGCCTGATTACCATTAATCTGGCTCCAGATTCTGGCTTATTTCAGAGACCAGCTCACAGCTCAGGGAATGTCGATGGGCCTCTGCCTCGTACGGTGACAACGTCCTGTGGGGAACAGTGGACACGGCCCAGCATGCCTCTGCGGCCAGTACGGCGAGGAGGCGGGATTTCTCTCCGCTCGATTGACGGAGACAGCCCACAGCATATGCACCTTCCCCAGGCCAGAAGCGTGACTACAGGGGAGGCAGGGGTCCCTGAATCCCTCCTCTCATCCTGCCTCACATCATTGAGGAAGCAGCATCCTGTCCAGTGACCATGTTCAATAGTCAGTGTGCGGTCTTGCTGTATTGTAGAAAAAAACGGTATAGACTAGCATGAATTCCATGCTGGTCTATGCTGGTTAGTGCTGGTTCGGTGTAGCTGGTGGACCAACATAGCTGTACTGGTCTACCTGCACATGAAGCTGGTCCACCAACATATGCTGGTATAACCAACAGGCATTGTGCTGGTCATACTGGTTTTTTCAGCAGGGTGATTCCACGGGCCGAACTCAGTATGGGGAAGGAGATGAGGAATGCCAGCCTTTAAGATACCAACATGGCCAACAATATTAATTACTTTTCCCTCTAAAGGAATTTAATCAGGAGTCATTCCTGCGGGAGCTCCTTATGAATCGTAAGAGGTTCCCTCCTCTTCCAAAGCATTCAGAAGAGTGTCTTGGGAGAGAAAGAAGAGAGCATCTTCTCGCGGCTTGATTATTTGGGTCGGGAACACGTCATTCTTACACAAGCAGCTCTCCCTGAAGTGTATCAGCGGTTCTGATCCAAGATTCCAAAACCCATCGGTCACCTCCTGCGTGTGGCTGCCTGGTCACCTAAGGAAAACTCTCACTCTCACGCCGAAACCCGCTTAATTAAAATCCATCTATCGACGTGTGTATCTTAACCTGAGTGCTACACCATGTGTTTATCTTAAAATGCTGCCCCATTTTCAATTTACGTTTAATTGCTGCTCGGGTTTTAATTTATCTTAAACTGGCACATTGTCTTTTATCTTGAATTGGCGCACTTTCATTTGTTGCAACTTCGTACGCTGTCTTTATCTTAAACGGGAGCATCTATGTTTCATTTTCAGCCCTTAGTTACCCTTAGGTGTCCAGCAAAGGCCACTAGGTTCTCCAGTTGAGGCTGTCAGACAGGTCTGTGCATTTGGGCCTTGCAAAGCAGGAACCACGAAGCACACCATCCAGTGAGCCATGGCAATGCCGTTTGAAGGTTCTGGTTTCGGTGCAGTTTGCCTGCCCCCTTGGACAGAACCTCACATGGTGTGGCAGGTTTTTTTAAATACTGTATACCTCACTTTCCTGCAAGCCGCCGCGGAACGGTGTGGGACTGTTTGTGCAATTCAAGTGGTGCGTTTGAGGTAATATTATTTCAACGTACTTTTCACAAGTGGTGTGAGAGTGATAAAATGCTTCTTTTGGACGGCCCTGCGGAGATCCGCTTTTCAGATCCACCTTCCATCTTCTCATGTGACTGCAAAAGATCTCAGGAAAAGTCAAGGCAGTATGTATCATTTATACACTATTTTTATTTCCCTGCATCTATTTTAATGACCAAAATCAACAAGGTGTAATGCAGT
>JAOYFF010000047.1:4068138-4086958 GCA_025773925.1 Cryptomyrus ogoouensis | reverse complement strand
CACACACACACACACACACACACACACACACACACACACACACACACACACACACACACACACACACACACACGCACTCACCCCTCCCCTTCAGGCTGAGCAGGTTGAGGGACCATTCCGACTGGGAGCTGCTGGCTGCCTCGCCGTCAGAGCCAGACGCTGCCCGCTTCCCATTCTCTGTGTGCGACAGATCAGCTGTGAGACACGACTGCGCAGCATCTGCTGACGGACGTCAGGCGCCTCTGAACAGCACAAGAACGCCGCTGCTACGGACCCGGCTGCATAATGCCGACATTCTCATAATAAACATTTATCGCAGCATTTGAGTGTGTACCACTGTTCATTACATCGATTCCACCATTTTGGACAATGGAACAAGTAGGAAAAGCTATTAGGAAAATTTGATACTGGTATCAACAACTAAATACCACAGAAATCGCTCAAAACAGAGCCCAACGTAGCGCTAGAAGAGAGGTGAGATTCCTCCGAGAAACATCGAGTGACACGAGAAAGAGAACCTGTGGTTCCGGCAGTGCAGAGCATGTCACCCATCATATCGATGATCAGAATTCTGAAACAGGCAAAGGGTTCTCGCTCCTTCAAACTGAAGTATTCTGAGCCCGTTACCCAGGCAACAGCGTTTCTCATTTCCACAGCAACCAAGCACACCTTCTTTGGCGACCTGCCAGAACTCGAAGGCTACTCTGAAGGCTTGTGCCACCGTCAGCGTCACGGCCTGGGCCTGAAATGAAGATGGAGAATTTGACAAGGGCCAGAGAACCCCACCCTCACCCAGGGAGGGGCGGGGGGAGCTGGTGCAGACCAGAAGCAAGTATTTCAATGGGTTTGATGAACTACCACCTACTACAAATCTGAAATTCAAAATCCTTACTCAACAACATCTTAGACATTTAGGATTGAACCAATTTGACAGGCTCACTGCGCCCCCCCCAACAGCAGTCATGTTGCCATGGTGACACTTACCACTTTCCTCTTGGGACAGAAGTATGCATGACATGCCAGTGTCTCATTCTGCTGGCTCTGGGCGATGTAGGTGAACACACGGTCATGGTTCTTGTCCGCAGCGCAGTACGATATCCTGCCAGAGATGGGGGCGAGCTTTTAAACAGTCCCTGAACATCCCCCCACCCCCATCACCCCAAAGTGCTACGTCACTCCCCCAGAACACCCCTTCACCCTCAGAGAGCGGAGAGCGCCCCAAAATCAAGCAATAAATATCCTTAAATGATGTATTCATTCAGATTTCACTTCGATAAATTTGATGGACCAAACCACCTGTAGGTTCCCATTACTTTAACGGCCAACATTCAAAAGAAGACAGTTTAGGCTACAGGGAATTCCACAACTACAGCAAATCCATATCATTTGTTCATTCAAAAGCACAGGGAGGGGTCAGTCTGATTTAAAAAGTCACTCCAAGGATGAAAGACACAATGTCAATGTTACTGCTCTTAAGCAATCAGAACGTCACACAAGTATTTACAAACCATTCCGAACAACACCAGTACTGCAGGGAAACACTAGCGTCTCCATGACCTCATCCAAGCAATGAACAGCTCCATCCCACGTGGAGACAGAACTAAAGCGGATTCAGACGCCCGGGTAGCCGAAGAACACGGCCAAACCTGCCGACTAAACCACAGGACGCATTTTAGGGGCGATCAAATTTGAGCTTGTTCGTAGACAGAGTCTCTGCTCACTTTGACTAGATTCAGGAACTACTGCTGCACCAGTAGCCGGGTTGGTTTTAACCCAATAAGCAGGCAGCATCAGGTCAAGCTGGGAAGCAGGTCATGTACAACACGACCCTCTCCCAACTGCCTCGAAATATTTCACATTTCAGTTGCCCCAGGTAAAGATAAAGAAAAAACCACCTTTAAATCAGGTATGCCAAAACGGAGACCGTTTAGCACAGCTTAACGCATGGATTGTGAAATCCTCATGTCTAAACTCACAGCAGCTATTGGTTAATGTTAGCATGCTAGCTGCTAACAAAAGAACAGACCTTCATTTAGGAGCCTAAAATGTGATTGTAAGGTATACCACACTAACCAGTCTAACAAAAAAAAAATCCTGGGAAACTTTGCCAGGGGAACCATAATCCTATCGGGAATATTTTAATTATATTTCAAAGTACTGGACTCAGATTTAAAAATCACTCATGAAGACATGAATACAAATCAGACCAAGGTTGGGGAGAAAGTCATTTAAAATGTATTAATGTTCAGCTAAAACAATGAATCTTTCACACAATTTAACCACTGCTGTGTTAGAAGCCAAAATTAGACCTTGAGTTCTAGTCAGTAATTGCTTTGGCTAAACATGATCATTCCAGTGACCCAGGATAAGCATTTGAAAAACAGATGGATGTTAGAGAGTCCATACTGAAAGCTATGAAGGTTACAGACTCAGATTGAGGTCACTGTCACCACAGCAAGACTGATGTACGGCAGGAGCCTCAGACAAGGAAACTAATACAGTCACAATATTGAAACAAGCCGACTACGTGAAAAGCATAGATGACCACGGAGCAAATACAGAGTGTAGGACAGGGGTAGGCATCGGATCCTGGAGTGCCGGTATCCAGCAGGTTTTCTATCCTACCTGCTCTCTGATGAACCTCACCTGATCTCAGGCAGATAGTAACTCATCAGGTAGGATAGAAAACGTGCTGGATACCGGAACTTCAGGATCAGGGTTGCCTACCCCTGGTGTAGAAGGTGATGAATGACCTTCAAACCAGTCTGCACCCTAAACAGGCTACATTAGCAACAAAGCTAATGCATAGCAGCTTTCAGATTGAGGGTCTCACCTGTATATGGAGATGTTCTCAATCAGCTGGTTGGACAAGCTGTCATACAGGACAATTCCACGAGGGGAAATATTTAACGTCACCTTCTGGAGCTTCTTTCCACTGGCTTTAGCCTGATGAAAAAAGGATTTAAAAAGAAAAGTTCAAAAATACTCACAGGAAAGCAAACCAATTCCGCACACCACAATGCAGCCATTCACTGCAGTCACGTCTTAAAGACGCATTAAAGAATACTTCTGAAACCATAGCAAAAGCTCAGTATCTAATAAAAGGCTGCAGAGTTCAAGAAATGAAACCCTCATGCGACTTCCCGCGGCAGGCTGGGGTGGCGGCGTGGTCTCCCGCGGTTCAAACATTAGCGCTCGTGTTACGGCTGCCAGCTGGTGCGGGGAGGAAGCCGACAAGCTAATTACCGTCGTGCTCCACGAATGAGAAAGCAACAATGACTTTGACACAGAATAAATCATTCAGGTTCAATGGATTTCAAAGCAGTAGGAGTGTACAGTTCTGGGATCTCGTGATCAGACTGACACAAAGGAGGGGGGGGAAGTGGGGTGAGAGAGGGATGAGGGAGGAGGGGGACGGCACTAAGTACACCTAGATCACCCATGTATGACACATGAGATTGAAAGGACCAGGGAACTCATGGATTCATTCCATCAGTCATGCTTGAAGGGACACATTAACTCCCCCATTTGCACACAGCCAACACACCCCCTGTAAATCTGAAAAGGAGGACCTCCCTCCCCAGTAAACATTTTCCCTGCCCAAATCCCATGGTTATTATTTCCCACGCACCCCACCCAATCCCCATTTCCCATGGCTGAGGGAGGGGGGGTCATCACCTCTCAAATACCATACCAGCTGTTTATAAAAGCCAACAAGAGAGACTAACATTACGTGAAGGGCCCCAGTCATGGACCATCGCACTCTCCGAGAGTGAGACTCACGGTGGCCATGATCCTTTTCACCGCCATGGCCGACAGCTCCTCCCCCTTCGGCTCCTCCACGAGCGTCATGCCCAAGTACTTCAGACGGAAGACCATGCCTTCCAGGAGGGTCTCTCGGGTGTCTGTCCAGTTCTCCGGAAGCTCTGCGGAGGAAGGACACCTCAGCCGACGCTTCAGACAGTCGGCCAGTCTGGAACCGTCCCAGACACCAGGCCCCAGCTGTCCCCTTCCTGTGACCAGTCCCAGGACGAAGCAGAGTGCTGAAATAAACAGTTATTCTGATATTTTTGCTTCTTCTTTTTTGGCCCGGAATGTTCCAGATCTGGCAGGACTTTACCTGAGAGCTCTCCCAGTGGATGGAATAATTATTTATAGATTAGGCAAATGATTAGGGATTTAAAAAACACACCAGCTTTAAAATAAATCTTTCATCCTTTTCCAAACAAAAGTTTTTCCCAGCCCAGGTTGATGGGGTAAATGTTTCACGCCAAGAAAAACAACACACACAAATAGAATTCAGGTTTTTTAAGACAGCACCAGTTAAAACCAGAATTGCTGGTTGATATCCAAACAGTCTTGGGAATCCATTCACGGCAGACAAACGAGGGGCACTCAGCACAGAACCCCCCCCCCCCCTCCACCACACACACACACACGACAGAGTTCGGTAGAAGAGCAGGCCACGGCAGGGAGTCCGGAGCCACAACAGAAGATGACAGACAGAAGCTGGTAGACTGGACTCATATGAGCAGCAGGAAGAGCCAGGAAAGGCCAGACAAGGGAACGACCAGAATGGGGGTGTCCAGCACCACCGCAGACCCCTAGAATCCAGAGAGGATGTACTGCACAACGGGTCTGTCGTTTCAGGGGCCCCCCCACTCAAAAACTAATTTCCGGGCCCATCACCACCTCTAAAAATCTATATAGCTTACAGGAAGAGACAGAAGATTGTAGCTAGCGAGCTGGTTAGCAGATCATGCCACTCCGACATCTAAAATAAGGAATGAGATTTAATACTTAGTGTAGTGACTTTGTGGCCAATAGGGGGCCCCAATCCTCAGGCTCCATACAAATGCGCGGTTCGAGTGGCGGCAAGAACCACCACTGCAGACACATGAAAACACCAGGGAAGCAAATTACTAAGCACTAAAAAAAGAGGGAGACCAATCAGGAAGATGGAAAAAGCACAAATCAGCAGATTAGTCCAATGGGGGGAGGTCCGGCCCAAGCCGGGGGGGGGGGCTGAACCCACAGCGCCATGTGCTGCCATCCCACAGCAAAAACCACCACAACACGCCTGTGTATTGGCCTTTACCAATATGGGGGGGCAAGCTTTGATTAAAAAGGCTGGTTGATTATAAAGGGTTGGTTCCTGCCCGGGCCTGTTGTTCCCGCGATAGGCTCCGGGCCCCCCCCCGCGACCCCAGTTGGGATTGAATGGTTACGGTGACGGATGATTAAAAATGGCTGATTGGCATACTACTAAATTACACTGAAGTGCAATTTCATACCCATGTCTCCAGAGACAGATCCATTCCCCCCCCCCACCGTCTGGGCGGCTGCGTCAGGAGAAGGGAAAGCATTCTAGGGAGGGCGGCCCCACGCTGCCGCGTCTGCATTTATGAAGAGCCCCTATTTAGAACAGTCCGGAAACCACGACTGAGGAAGGCAAAACTTCAGAAGTAGATTTTCTTTTTATACTAGAAAAACAACTTGGAGGGAATCTCACGCATAAGACATTCAAATATTTAGGGTCTGAAAGTAATAAGCCACACAATACTTACACTCTGTGTAAAATCCTAACATACGGCCCTGGACAGTAACTTGGCCTGGTTTAGCAGTACTTTGGTAACAGACACCTGTTCGTTTTGGAGAAGAACTACAAACAAGTATCCGACCAGAGGAGAAAGCCTTCGGCACAAACATACTGCTCTGGTTTCTGACTATTTGAAACACACCCATTTCCAGCTGCCAGAACTAAAGTTACCCAGAAGTCCACTGGGACCCATCAGGCCACAGCGCTCAGACAGCTGCAGGGAACCTCCCTGGGCCTCAGTTCTGGTTAACTAAGGTTTTAGTGTAGCATTCAACATCAAACATTTGACACTTTCATCACCAAAGGGAAAAAAAAAAGAATAATGCAGGACTGCTGGTTCTCCAGGATTAGGACAGAATCACCCACTTTAACCTGAGCAAAGACCTCAAAGACAAGCAGAATATAAATTAAAAAAAAAAAAACAGGTTGGGCTTGTCTACAGCAGTGCAGGTCCAAACAGTCACGGAGCATAGTTGGAACATCCAACTTCGACGGACGCTGGCACCTGCATTGGCACAGCAAAGACTGAAGTTACCCCACCCCCACCGCTGCTGGAACGGGCCTCAGAAAAGTATACAGTGTCTCCCGACAGAACCCTGCACACCAGACCTGTTATTTTCAAAACCACAGCCATGGACAGCAGGCAGCAGCGGGAGAGGGACTCCGGTTAACTCTCAGGGGAATGAGAGTCAGGACTCGCTGTGAAACATGTCTAAAGAAATTGCAAATAACCCTTAAAATATTTCAAAGAAAAATAAAAAGTAAAAATTACATAGATCACATTTAGAGGTTTCATATTGCCATTGCTCACACTAATATATATCGATTAGTATTGTACTTACTGGCAGGACGGAAGGGCAAAAAATAAAGTTACCAGATATAAATATTATGTTGATCATCTACCATTTCAAATGTGCCCATAAGTCCAGATGGGCTCCAGTACATCAGAGCATGCAGACCTCTATCATAAAGGCAGACAAACAGCAATACCAAACACCCAGATTTTAAAGATCTTCAGGAAAAGGAGAAAAACAAGACCCTCCTTCCCACAAAGTAAACACTAAGATGTGGACCTGAAGAGCCACACAAACACAGGAGGGGTCAGAGAGATGACAGCTTGTGGGGTCATAGCCTCAAATGGTGGTCTTTTACCAGGTAACTACACATCCTAGATGACTGAAAACTGCATGGATTCTCCAACACCAAACATCAGAACGTCTCAAACACAGCAGGGTAAAGAAATTTAAATTTAAGTCACGTCCTTAGAAGTGATTTTTAGCCCAAGGGCCATGGTCCTGCAGGCTTTCAATTATCAGCCAATTTAACTCACAGCGAACTTTGGCTTCCCATAAGGGTCCAAGTCGCTGTAAAGAGCAGAGAACTACAGCGCATGAGGAATAGAATTATCCACCAGAGCACTGAATGCAGAACAGAACCCATCACATTAAATTTTTCCCATCTATAAAAGAAAGTAGATATTACAAAGATAGTTACATCAGTTCCCATAAGATTTACGGTAGGCCTATATGCTAGATGGATACCACTCTAGTTTAATCAACAGGCCAAATAATCTTAAGAAAATCACAGATTTTGTTTAACGCTAGCGAAATACATCCACCTGAGGAAGGAAGACTACAAATATGTCATCTCAGTGTTTAAGTGACGCTGGAGAGAAAACCTGAAGAACAATGCACCAGTCTGCTCAGATAAGACGCGTTTTTCTGCTATTACGTTAGGGACCGGTCGACCCACAAAGTTGGGGATACGACTTGCCACTTCTGGCAGTACCGCTTAACAGATTAACGATATTAATTGTTCTCGAGCAAGGCGAATTTTACTTAATAGTGCGATTTGGCCTTTCCCCTCTCACCACCCCGACCTACAGGGAGTACTTACCGAACACGTTTGTGTGTACTAAAGTGAATCAAAAGCTTGCTGTAAAGCGCTGCTCCTTTGTATCACCTTACGATCCAATTTGCTTTCTAA
The DNA here is from genome assembly GCA_025773925.1 of Cryptomyrus ogoouensis. Lineage (NCBI taxonomy): Eukaryota > Metazoa > Chordata > Actinopteri > Osteoglossiformes > Mormyridae > Cryptomyrus > Cryptomyrus ogoouensis. Next base: position 4,079,373 of record JAOYFF010000047.1, on the reverse strand, counting down.
ACGGTAAAGGGCAAGAAAAAAAAAAAACACGCAGATTTGGATATCCAGCAGCGTACGCAATGCATTTCCCCATAGACGATCAAATTTAAAGAGCAATTTCCTGTCATTAACTCCCCACATACAAAATTCCCACTTTTACATATCATCAGGTGGTATCAAATATAATAAAAGCACCCGCCACGCCGCACACAATCGACCCAGGGACCGTGTACTTTAATAAACGGGTAAGACGCGTACTGTTTTATTATTCCTGTCCTCCAAAACACTCAAACCAGCGATTCAGTGCAATACTTGTTTAACAAACGCAAAAGACGCAAAATGAAACAATTGTATCAAAAAGGCACAAAGAAACAAAGCAAACATTTCGAATAAATGGTTTCCAAAAGAAACGACGTACTTTTGTGTTTACCGACGCCCCATGATTGTTTCGCAAGACTTGGACTCCGGATAATCGCCCTGCCAGCAGATTTTAGGGCATCCATACTTCACGGAAGAGAGGAAAGGAGGGGGATCGTCCAGCAAGCTCCGGCTTCCCTTCCTCGCAGCCCCAAGCGCTCCTTCAGATGCCACCCTCTCTATCACCCCTTCAACTTTCCTACCCCGTTTTAAATCAGTGGGGAGGTACGAGCCAAAGGGGTTATTGCGTTTCGCCCCGATGGGCGGCGTTAATTATGTAAACCATCCGGATCCGGCGCCTCCAGCTTATACCCACAGGAGCCGCCGTCGAGCTTCGGGCTCCCGAGCAGCGCGGCGCTGCCGCTGGCAGGTAATGTTGCGCTTGGTGATGCTGGAGGCATGTGGCCACGACGTTTGCCAAAGAATGCTTTTGCACCAGTACAAAATGTGATAAACTAAACACATATCCAGCGCGTGTTAGCTCCGTAATCAGGACAAGCTTGTCGGCATTCCGGTGTTCCTTTTCCAGGGCTGCGTACTTGCATCCTGCGTCAGCCAGGATTATGTTAAATATGTAAACAACTGCTACAGTACACAGCTTACATATCGAGGTTAAATGCAGTAGTGATTCTGTAGGTAATGGATAAATGCTTAAAACACTTTCACTTTTATTATAAAATGAGCGGTATCGAAGCGTGGTAAATCCAGAACAACTGAATATTTTGAGACACTCGATATTGCATAAAACTGTCGTCGAGAGATGTTGTATTAGATCGTAGTGTGCCATCAATCACCGGCGGGTCCCGCCCACTGGAGCCCTAACAAAATCGGAACATGGCTGGATTGGTTTGCGTTGGGGGGCCCAAATCTCTAGCTCGCTACTGCCTAGAACAATTATCATTCTAAGACTTCAAACAGTACCATTAATCTGCCTTTAATTTGGATCCGTGGTTATGCTCAAATCTCACACCTATCAGACCTTAAGCCCTAAAACCACAGACTTCCTACTCTTCTCTCTTGATCAGTCCATTCAAACTCCTCTCATTTTCTTGTCAGTAACCCCTCATTTTTCAGTATTCTGATGCTGCTCTTACAATAGGGGTTTAGCGGGAAGTCCTGGCCCTGGTAAAAAAAAAATGTCACATTTTAATAATTATGTGTATCCAAGGCCCCTTGTGAAGTGCTGGCCCCCCTGAATCTGCCAGGCTTCCCCACCCCTAGTGAGCCCCCTGCCTGTCTGTCATACAGTAATACTTACTGTACCAACTAATTGCTTATTTCCAGTAAAATAATAATAATAATAATAGGAAACTCATGGTTAAATAAAATGACTTTATAATATGCAACATTCGAAAGAGTAATTTGTAAGGCGGAGTTTTTCCATGTTGCAGAATTAGAGCTGCTGCACTTGGACCGTCTGTCCTAAAGCAGACTGACAGGCTTTTATCTTTTTATAAATAAATACCCAGCTGGGGGCCAGTTTCCCCATTAGTCAAGGAGTGTTTTTGCTGCTTTTGTGATACTTTCAGTGAACTCCAGGGTATTGCTTAAACCACACCCTTCTTAATTTTAGGAAATGTTATGCTGTGGGCACAGGAGCAGCAGGCAGGAGGAGACTGAAACTGGCGTGCAGACATACAACCCCACACATTTATACATTTATTACACTTTATTATATAAAATGTATTTAAATAAACGGACCGAAATCACCTTCTCGTTTGAACTGATGGCAGGGCTGGGAGCGTAGGAAAAAGATTGGATTACGTTTATAATCTCCTTTTTCAGACGCAGAACACCGAGTGTGTAATTTCTTGGTCATGCACATCCCTAAAGACGTGGGATTATCTGACATCCGTCATGCTCCAGGCAGTAATCCGTACCGTTTAGCAGCCGAGTTAATAAGTATGCTGAATGCACAGGAGATGTGACAGATGACACGATGCACGGATTTTCCAAACAGCTTGCATCACCTGCAAGGTTTTCCGTTTAATTTTTCGTGAACCCCACAGAGAGAAAGAGGACAAACAATGCGGCACAGGTCATTTCAGAAGAATAAAACGTGGCCATGCACTGGCGGACAGAAAGAATTTCTTTTTCGTTTCCTTCAGTGTGGCAAAATCCTAAGAACCCAAATCGTCACAACGCATAGTGTACGTCTCCTATGTAAGCCCCCCCAAAAAGAGGAGAAAAATCAGATTTCAAGTATGGCAAAATGTACATCAATCGCAGGATATTTCCGGGCAATATTGTGACACACACACGCACAAAGATCTAATCCAAACGAAACCTACAATCTACTTGGTTATGTCTTAGTGCTGATGTTATTCAACCAGGAAATATGTAACCCACAATGTCGAGTAAGAAGTGTGCCCATGTAAGGATTGATTACTTATTGCCTTTAGATTACGTTTTGTTGCCCAAAAATTTCCTTCAATAGGATTAGTCTTAGCACCTTATGAACCGTATTTTGACATCAGAAGTCGCTGAAAGGACATTCATGAAAATGTAATCGCGAACGAAAGTGGAATTTTGATTTTAAAAAAATGAGGCATTCACTTTAAGGAGGTTCTCTAAACTAGAAGACGGCAATTCTTCGTGTGGGGGGGGGCACCAATATGGTTGGTGCCGCTTCTTATAGCGATTAATACGAGTTGCAGTCTCCATCTCACTTTTTATGTCCCTTTCGGAAAGCATGCCTTACTGGGTGCAATATCAACAAGGCAAGCGACAGACTGAACAAGAGCCTCTGATCAATAATCTAATGTAAAGTGGACAATCCCTAAATCAAAGGTGGGAGAGACAGTATCAAGGCACTGGATTAACAACAACCAGCAATATGTAATCTTACGTTCTGTCTCTTAAAAAAAAAAAATCTTGGTTCTCTGCTGTGTAATATTCCTGGAAACACTGCTGTTGAATTTGGTCCAGTAAATAAAGGAAAAAAAAGTGTTTAGTGCAAGACTATTTCTGCTAAATCTAGGCAGTATTTTATTATTATTATTTTTTTTTTTTTACTTTTGCATCTTCTGAAACGACAGAGAAAGGATATTTGTTTTGACATCTGTTCCAAAAACGAGTACAGCTGCACCTCACCTTCACAGAGCTCCCAGAGCATCTCACAAACGGTCCATGGCAGATCTGCCGCTGCGGACGTTTCCCGTCCTTTGGGAGGACATCTTCAATACAGCTTTTTTTTTTTTTCCTTTTTAAATAAAAAGAGCCAGCGGTACCTGGCCAACAAAAGAGGTCAACACTGTCACCACTATACTGACGTAAAAATGAGAGTACTGATGGGACAAACTAAATGTACAACCCGCTCGCGCTTGCAGCGCAACCCCAGGACTTCAGAATACTGTAATGACACAATCTCACCATAAATATACACACAAAACCACCTGCTTCCTTTGTTTTTCCTTTTAAGTTCCTGGCGTCGAATGGACTTTGTACTCCTGTGTGTAACAGACTTTCACTTAGAAATAATAGGGGGGGGGGGGGTTTGGGGGGGGAGGGCAATGGAATAACCAACATACAGGCGATTTTGCATCGGCCAAAGGAGGAGGGGGGGGGTTGCAACTTCTGTGAGGTTTTCTAATTTTTTTTTTTTTTCTTTTTTCAAACAGGGGAAAAAACCCACACGACAAGGAACAAAAACGCTGAGCAGTCCTAGGTGTGGAGGTACCCTTTCCTCTCTTCCATCTCAACTACGGCACAGTCACACAACACAAAAGTCCTTTAGATCAAAAGTCAAAAGTCAAAAAAAAAAAAAAAAAAAAAAAAAAAAAAACTTCCACACACCTCCATCTTCAGCATCAGAGGGGCGGGGGGGCCGGGGGGGGGGGGGGGGGGGGGGGGGCTGCAAGGTGAGCATTCACTTCTTGAGGGGCTGGTAGACGGACGCGTTGGGGTCCAGGCCCGAGGGACCGGTGTCCATGAACTTGGAGGAGTAGTGTGGGGCCACGGCGCTCATGTTGTTGGCATCTGCCGTGTAAGCGATGCTTGGCATGACGGCCATCACCTCCGCTATCTTCTGTTTCAGTTCCTTGATCTCCTGGTCCTTCTGGAGGATCTGACCTGCAGTGGGAAAGACGGGGGAGGCAAGGGTTAGGATCAAGTGCTCCTTCACGTCCTGAAACATGGATCTGTGACTGTCACATGGAAAAAAGAAAGGCTATACTATCCACCCATAAGACACACGGGGCCCATACCTATATACAGCGCATTTTAGTCGTCTATACATTTTAATATGTAAATGGTGGGAAAATCCCAGTGTTACTAACACTTGGTAGTGAATCCAAGTTTCCTGCCCCTTCTCTGCCTCCATCTAAGTGGGCTCCAGCCACCAGAATCAGTGATACAGACAAATCCAGAAATGCATCACACTTGCTTGACACTAAAGACAGTGCCGCTTCTACACCTGTACGTCAACATATTTACATTTTACTTATTTAAAGACTTAGACACTTTTATCCAGAGTGATGTTTTTCAAAGACCCTGGAGCAACTGGGAGTTAAGGGCTTTGCTCAAGGGCCAAACAGTGACATCACTCTGCTGATTCTGGGATTTGAACCAGCGACTTTCTGATCACAGTTGTGGCCGCCTGACCCGCTGAGCCACAGACCTCCCCCACAAAAAGTTTTTTTTCCCTTAATTTAAGCATCACAGTAACTCCCCCCCCCAACCTTGAGCGATCTCCAGCTGCCTCTTGGCGTCCCCCAGTGCAGAGAACAGGTCCAGCTTGATGCGGGTCTCCGCGCTCAGGCTGTTTTCCAGGTGCTGCGTCTTGTCCTGCATCGCCGAGAGCGCGGACATCAGCACCTCTGTGTCCTTCTCGTTCTCCTTGTACTTCCGCAGCTCCTAGAAGACATGGGGGGGGGGGTGGGGAGACGGAATGCCAGGTCAGCAGGGATTTCCCACGATGACTGACCATGGGCTAGTGACCGGGGTGCCCCTGCGTCTCCAGGACGACTGGGCCCATTCAGTGAAGATGTCACTGAAGACCCAGCGAAGAGCCTGGCTGAAACTCTGCCGTGTGCAGCTTACAGATATGGAACCTGTGCCTGGGACGCCCTGATAAATACTGCGCCGTAGAAACAACATCCATCAGAAAAGGAGAACTATACCGATCCCTGTGGGGAGGGTTTCTGTGTCCAGTAGCACAGAGAGGAGATACAATAAAGGTTATATTTAAAGGATATAAACAAATACATAAAGCAAAATGAAGAATAAGAACCATGCAAAATAATGTTCCGCTACAGTAATTGCAGTACACACAATGGCATACACACACTCAGGATAGCAAAGCCGTTAGCAGTAGCGGCAGTGTACATTCGCTTGCCCCCCCCCATGGGAGACTGGCGCCACTCTGGCCCTGGGGCGCGAGGCTCACCTGCGCTCTCATCTCCAGCTCGCGGATCTGTTCCTCCTTCAGCTTCATGTCCATGCTCAGCTTCTTGCACTCGCTCTCCAGCTCGCGGATGCGACTCCGGAAGGCGTCTGAGCACTCACCCCTGCCGGGGGGGGGGGGGGAGCAGGCCGTAAACTTTAATAATAACCACCACGAGGTTTAGGTGGCTTTGCTGCTGCTGACCCAACAGCGCCACCATCAGGCGTACCCCTGTTTTAAGCTCCCTTCACCATTATACAATACATCCAAAGCGACATACAAGCAGGGTGAGCCAGCCCCTGGAGTGACTGGGGATTAACAGCCTTATAAAGGGATTTGAACCTACGACCTTCCGATCACAGACACAACAACAACAAAAATTTATTTTTGTATAGCGCGTTATCACAACATTACATCGTCTCAAACCGCTTTACAGCATCCCCACCCAAAGCCCCCAGTGAGTAAGCCATAGGCGACAGTGGCAAGGAAAAACTCCCGAGAAGGAAGAAACCTGGGGAGGGACCAGACTCAAAGGGGGAGCCCATCCTCCAGGGGCCGCCAGGGAGAGCCACACTGCTTTACTATTGAAGCACTCCCTGCCAGGTTAACCCCGTATGGCCTACGTGGGAGGGCACAGGTGCATCGTGGGTAGTCTCCGCACCTGGATGCGGCCGCCAGGGCTACGGCCCGGGCGGCAGTGGCCTCCTCCAGCTTCTTACGCTTCTTCTCCTCGGCCAGCTGCTTCTCGGCGGCCAGCCGGGCCTCCTGCTCGGCCTTCAGCCGCTTCTCCAGCTGGCTGATGGTCTGCTTGTCCTTCTGCTTGGCCTGCACGGCATTGTGGAGCCTGCAGGGGGTGGTAGCGATAAGGTAAGGGACCCAGAAGGCGTAACGTGGCGCGAGCGTGCCGGCCCGTGATCCCGCGACCTCACGCCCCCGCTGGCGGCCCTCACTTGTTCTGCAGCAGCTCGTTGTCCTGCCGCAGCTGGCTAAGCTCCGAGCGCACGCTCCTCTCTGTGCTGCTCAGGGAGCCGATCTGGCTGCGCAGGTCTTGCTCCACCTGCCGGCTCGCCTGCAGATCTGCTTTCAGCCTCTTAATGTCCTGCTCCAGCCTGCGGGCAGATGGAAAGGCATCAAAAAGTTGACCTGCAAACTTACCATTATGCATAAACGCAGACAAATAGCTAAAACAAATTCATGCACACGAATATACACTTAAGCCTTTACCTATAACTTCCTATCCTTATTATAAGGGAGAAAAAAAAATGCTTAGATACACTCCTTCCCCACTAGATGGCAGCATATACTAGGGAGCGAGATCCACAGACATGTTTGGTTGTCAGAAGGTTTGAAACAGGAATAGAGGAATCACAGGAATCACATTCTGCCATATTAAGTAATCCCTCCATCCTCCTCATCCAATGAGCTGCAGCCAGCCCATTCCCAGTAAGCACAGGGCAATGCTGTATGGGAAGCCAGTCTCCCACAAGGCAGCCCCATGCATGCACTCGCGCAGACTGGATAATTTCCAGAGACCCTCCACCTCTTTTCTTATGGTGGACCCAGTACAGAGGCATGGTGAACCTGGCACCTATCCCAGCAAGTCCAGGACATGAGGTTCATCCTGAATTGGATGCCAGTCCACTGGGGGGTTTACGCTGCCTCTCTCAGAAACACACGTCACACGTCATTTAGAGATGCTCCTACATCTTTTCGTAACATAAGCTGCTCTCCATTATATAACAGGGATGTTGAAAAGCCCACCAATCACTTCAATTTATTAATTCCCCCTACAAGAACTTAAATGTAAGGCCCCGTTTCTTATACAGACAGGGTCCAGATGTGTCCTCACATTTTCACCAGTCAGTCATCCATTCTGTCATCGAGCCCAGTGCCAGCTGCTGTCACTCATTTCCACGGACATCAGCCCGACACAATGAATGACCGCAGCCTCTGTTTCTGACAGACGCGCTGCCAAGCGTCAGAGCAGTGCGTTTGTTCCGGGCCCGGAACGCCGGGATTCCCACTATTCCCAGCGCTCGTTGCCGAGGACAGCTCCCAGAACGAGGAGAGAGAGAGAGAGAGGGAGATGCACCATCCCAGTCCCAATTCAGACACGGAGCAGATCCGGGAGACCCCAGAATCCCACATGGAACATGCAGCTGCGATCTGCTCACCTGGATTTCCAGTTTAAACAGGCAGTGAAGTGCGAGGACCCCACAAGTTTGCAGGGCATCTACAAACACCTGCACACTTTTACCTGCAAATCTTGCTACAACGCGTGCGGTGCGCAACATAACCAGCGCATGTTCAAGCACCTCTGGTGAGTCAGTTTTTCTGTAGAACATTTCATGATGACGTGCTGCTAATTGCACCAGTGACTGAAGTTTCATACAGAACATCTGCAGCCTGTTCCTGTCCAAGATCTACCTATGAGAATACCTCAAATACAAAAATATCGGACCCAAAGTACCACAGAACACAATCCTGTCATCTCCTGGATCCATTCTCTGACTCCCTGCATGCCTGCCTTCTCCTAGACTCACCAAACAACCTTTTGAAAAGCCGTCCTTCTGCTCTGACTCACAGCGAGGGGCACGTATCTGGCATTACCGCATTTACCTTAATTACCACGGCACTAACTGTGGCCCAAGCGGCACCTGGGGAGGCCCGAGGAACGTGGCCCACGTGCCCCCCACTGGGTCCAGACACGTGCCGCTCTCATACAGGTGTCATTCATATCAGCGAAACCAGAAGACCTTAGAATCTCGAGAAGCACCATTACAGATGCTCTAAAAACTCCTCATACACCAAAGAGATTTAAAAATGTGTTATTGACTGAAATTCTATTCTCATTAAAAAAAAATTAATAAAAAACCGTCTCACAAATTTCCTTTCATTAGAAATGGCTTTTGTTTACATTTTCCTAAATCAACCGACTTGGCACATGAACATCATCACCTTATCAGTCAGTCAGGTTCTGGGGTCTAAAGGAAGGAGTTTGACAACCACAGAAATTATCACTGAAATGCATCTTCATTTAAACTACGGGGCTGACAGTTAAACCACCAGAAATATTTAACGGAACATTACTGGCAAAGCAAACAGAAGCCTTTAGTCCTGTGAGCATTTGGAATTAGCATGCTCTTGAGTTATGATGCAATTTCGCATTATACTGCAGACAAAACATACCGATTAACATCAAGATGGACAAATTAAGTTGATAAATAATAAACCAGGAGAATCAGGGAACAGTGGACAAAGCAGCCAGGTGTCTGTGTGAGGCACAGAGGAGGGTAACGGCGGGAGGAAGGCGCCCCCTACCGCACAAGCGCCTCGGGCTTGCCCAGCTGGTTGTTGGGTATGCAGTTCTCCATGAGGTCCCTGTGGGATGACGGGCTCTTCCCTGGGAACTTCTGCTTCTTCTCGCTCCTGCTGGAGGTCGCCGAGGTGGGCACGCTGCCGTTGGTGGCGCCGTGGCCGCGGGGTGACGAGTTGCCCGGGCCTCCCGCCGTGTTCTTGTAGTTCTTGGAGGCGCTGGCTGTGGCATCGTCCTTGGCCAGCAGGCTCTCCGCGCTGCCTGCCAGCTCATTGTTCAGTCTCTTGCTACTCAGGTGGTTCTCCATGTACTCGATCTCCTGCAGCTTGGACTCCACCGTCTGCAGGATGTTATTGTTTATCCCCAGGCTCTGCTTTTTGCCATCCCTGTCCTTGCTCTCGCGCCCCTTCTCCCTGTACTCCAGCTCCGGCAGCGGAGGTGTGACCTTCCTGCCGGGGGCCCCATTCTGGGTCGTGGGGGGATGCTCCGTGTCGGAGACCCCTTTGGCCGCTGTGACTGTAAGGTGTAGAGCGGGACGATTAGCATGGAGCTTTGGTCCAACCTACAGACCCATAATGTACATACGGTCTAGTGACACCAAGACAGGGTAAAAAATCTGCTGCCCACAGCTGGTGAAGTTCACAAAAGGAGGAGCCATGGGAGACAAGCTACATGCAATTCAGTTTGTACCTAAAACGGCTGCTGCGATTGGATGGTTCATACCCCCCCCCCCCTCCAGGTACCGACCTTCCTCTGCCTCTCGCTCCTGCCTGTGGAGGAGCTGCTGCTCAGGGGGCAGCGCCTGCTGTAGGAGCTGCATGTAAAACTCATTCTCCTTCTGCACCTCCTTCTGCTTGCGTAGTCGCATCTTGTAGCTGACGTAGCTCTTGAAGCCGAAGCCCAGCGTCACCACGGGGTAGCCGATGCTGGGGAGGATGGAGACACTTCAGTGAGCGCGGGTGGGAGGGGCTTAAATTGAAACCTATCGGGCCGTGATAGATTAAGGGTGGGTATGGAAGCCAGAGGCCATTACGACGTGCTCATCAATCTACATGGATGCTGCCAGCATTACCTGCTGTCCGCTCCTATACACCAAGCCCATTTCTATGGCCCATTTATTTTAACATAAACATAACAGCAAAGTGGCCCTCTAACTTAAAAATAATATATATATATCTCATATTTTTAACGTCCAACTCAAACGTTTCAGGCTGGGAAAAAGAAAAAAAAAAATTATCAACAGAATGTGGTCATTTGGCCAGACAACACGCCTGTTCTTACACCAAAGTGGCTAAACGTGACCACTGACACAGTGACCTGTTCATGATTTGTTTAAAGAAAAGCCAGGTGTCAGAGTGCCTCGCTCAAGAAGGAGAAACTAAAACGGTGTGCTGAGTGACACCAAGGGCTGGCTGGTAGCGGCACTCACCAATGTGCCGCGAATGGTCGGCACAGGTCCACGTGGAAGTTCTTGAGATCTTTGAAGCGGATCGCTGCTTCGATGTACACGAAGAGTATCCAGAGAGAGACCGTGGGAAGGCACACTCCTCTTTCTACGCATCCAAAGCGAGAGGCACACCTTAACAGCCGCGCTACACATCTGCTCAGAAAAACATACTAGAGTTCCCTTAAAGATTGCAAAACTGCATTTTCAGCCGTCTGAGTTTCCCCTTCGCTGCAGTTATTTCGATTCTTATCAGCAGGACAACACGGTGGCTCAGTGGGGAGTACTGACACCCACCCAGACCTGGGTCTGACTGCCACCCCCAGCTCTATGCACCAAGAGAGCCTGTGGTTTATTCCCACATGCTAAACACAAGCAGATCTGGTTGGATCTATAAACCGCCCCTAGCTTGTGCGAGTGTGTGCCCTGCCGTAGACTGGCATCCCATTCAGGATGTTTCCTGCTTTACTCTCTATGAATCCTGGGATGGGCTTCAGGGCAACACCTGAAAGATGGATGTATCATCAGGATGTAGCCAAATGCTACATCACTGTGTCACTTAATACCGACAGAATACTGCCATCCACTTGACAAATACGTGTAAGACAAGGGTCTCCAACTCTGGTCCTGGAGAGCTACCGTCCAGTATGTTTTCTATCATACTTGGCTTCTGATGAGTCACACCTGTTCTCAGGT